>CM075779.1:4257500-4430000 GCA_037974665.1 Ehretia macrophylla
AGTAGGCTCTCTCTTGTAAATACCTGGTATGGTGAGAGAAAACCAAGCTTCGCTTGAGGCAATCTGTTGATGACATGGGCTTCAGTTATCATGCATTTGGCCTAGCTGCACATTCTTCGCATTCATCATGCGGTTTCACCAAGATGTCGATTCTTTCTCTCTATGACTCCGTTCTGCTATGTAGTATAAGAGCAGGCAAACTGTCTGCGAATCTCGTGCTTTTCAAGTAAGCACCAACTTCTGTGATGTGTATTCCCCTCCAGAGTCTGTCCTCAAACATAGTTTTCTTTGCCATTACTTTCTAAAAAACATTCTCCACACTAATCTTCTGAACTCCATGAACTTTTGAAAGATTTCGGACTTCTCTTCTAAGAAATATACCCCGCAAGTCATCATCAATAAATGATTGCATATAACGCTTACCTAAGCATGATGGAGTGGAGACTCTGCTAAAGACGTCTGCTTGAATGAGCTGGTCAACTTCTCCCTAGTTCTATATATGCGCAAAGAATGTCTGAGTCCCTCTTCCTTTCCTGAACCTGTGAGAACACTAACAGAATATGCCAGCAAAGATCTCATTCAAGACTTGAGAAATTTCATCCATCACAATAATGTCCTTTTTATGTGGTTGAGTAATAGGACGTAGCTTCCCAGGTTTCTTTTTTTTTTGGAATAAACGATCTATCTGTACATGAAAGGTGATGTGTTCAAATGGTGCGTTATAATTAGGTGCAAAATGACCAAGTTTTAATAACCCACAAGTGCACGGATCTTTGCAGTGTAATGTGCTATGAGTGCGGAATCGTACCACAGGGAAGCGCGTTAGCAAGTTGGTGAAGTAGTGTGTGAAAGTGTTAAAGCGGTAAGTGACAATTTATACATGGTGTTTGTTTTTAATCTATACTACAACTAAGTTAAGCTAACTAAATATGAATACAAAGGGTGGTGATCTAGGAGTTGAAGATGTAAATGAGGCAATTAATCTAGGCTCGGTATTCAGGATTATCTGATTTAATGCAAGGGTTAAGCTATAAGCATTTAACCTAGTCAATTAACTTAGCTTATTAAAATCCCGATTACTAACTTTGATGTAGGTGCTGTGCCATCTACGAGCATTGGAGCCATAATATAGAACTATCCTTGCAATATGGTGTAAAAGGTCTGTTCCGACTAAGCAATCAACTTCTCCTTACTCGGTCTAGAAATTAAGGTCTACTTAAAAGCATTACCTTAAGTTCATGGAATCTAAGGTTGTCAAGCTATTTTCGATTCACTATTAAAGCATGGATACATGGCACGAAAGTAAAGCAATCATAACATCTACTTAAAAACATTACGTTATGAAAGACAATATTTGTTAGTAAAGCAATCATATATTTACTGAAAAGCTTTGCATATGAAAGACAATAATAAATTAAAAGAAGCCATGTATTGCATTTAAAGAGTATAATCTAAATCCGAGACCGTATATTAAAAGATTAACATTTACAATATTCTCCCCTAGATATCAATCTATTCAGACATAATTAAATACGAATTCTGTAAATAAAAGAGAGTCAAGAAAGGCTCCCCTGTATTGACGAACACGTATTTCTGATCTCGAAAATTTGAGCAGAGGTATGACGCAAAGTAGCTATTTAGGTGGAACTAATTTCCCTCGAATAAGAACTACTAGGGATGAGTTTCCACTGAATAAGAGCTTTCCTATTTAAAGCTATTCGGGCAGAACCTTTCCCGAATAATAACTACTCAGGTCGGACTTTCCCCTATTAGTAGCTATTCGGCCAAAATTTCCCTGAATAAGAACTACCTAGGTGGGATTTCTCCCGTATCCTACTAATTAATTAAATACAACTATGACTAAAAACTATCTAGAATTAACTCAAAAATTGATTAAAAATAACCAAAATCCAAAATTAATTACTATTTTCGGAGGGAGGGGGTCTATTTATAGACAAAAAATTATAGGGGTGCTTGAGCGCCAAGAGGGCGTGCTCGAGTGCCTTTTTGTGCGGTCTGTTATTTTTACGACACGTGGCAGCTTTTGAAAACTTCAGCAGCGCGCTCGAGCACCACTCTACTCCAACGGTCATCTTCATGCCACGTGTCTTTTTCGGGAACATGGTGGAATATTCATGCGAGGCGCTCGAGCGATAGGAGGGCGCGCTCGAGCACCGTTTTGTTGACTTTTTGGACTTGAATTTCTGATTTTGACTGAGCTTTGACCAAGCGTTGACCGAGGCATTTTCAGGCTATTTTCAGCATTCCGAGTATGATTATGCGCTAGTTTCGGCCAAATTCCATCTCTATCGGCTTCATTCTTCCACCGGTTCTCATGCTTTTCCCATTCTTTACTTCTTGACTTGCATTTTAGATTATTTTGGGTATGATCATTCACTTTCCGGTATTCTCCTACATTGCATCAAAAGTATCAAAGTATTGCAATAATTTCCAAGTTAAGATGCAAATGTAGTACAAATACCAATGTTTGACTGCTGCAAATACATTCACATCAACATCCCCAAACCTAAACCTTGCTTGCCCTCAAGCAAGACTGTCTTTAAAACAAATATGAAAGTGAAATTTGCAGAAATTTTTACAAGTCAAAAACAGATAACATAATATATCCTATCTTTTTGTCAAATATTTTTCAAGTATGAAACATGAGAAATGAATCTACTATCTTAAACCTATTCAGCAGTTGATGACAAATATGATAAGAGAACCTTTGTACAAAATTTTCACAAAAAGGTACTCTTATTGGAAATCGACTATTGATTGCTGCGGAGTACAAATTTAGAAATAATCTAAGCAGATTAAATTCATGCAATTCTCAACTTTCAAGCTATGCAAACAGATCGATCTTTGATATTCTCACCTACATTTGGAATCAAACTCTTGATCATGCCTAAACTTACAATATCTCTATTTAGTGTTTAGTTCCCTTTGTTTTCTATATATCCCATGTAGCGGGCTTTAAGTCCAACAATTCCCCTCCATTATGACTAAGGTTGCCAGGTTTCAAAGGGACCCCTATGTGCCTTAATCACCAGAGATATCTAGGTTCAAAACTTTACACTATAGCACATATCCCAAATTACAATGTCTAGGATAGTGGTGTTTTAGAGATTTACAACATATTTACACCAAAAATTTTATTCAACAGTAAAGGTGTGTACACTGTTTTTCATTTTTCTATTTTATTGTATTTTTTTCTTTGTTCCTCTTTTTCTCTTTTTTTTCCCATAGTGTACATACAAACAGAGTAACATAACATACTGTACAGACATGACATAAGGGTTCAAGTTTCAATCACAAGAAGTTCTCATAACAAACGGTAATCCTATCTTAGTCCTTTCATGATCACATAGCTATCAATTGAGAAAAAGACGAACAACTAGGGTTTACTCATTAATACAGTACCCCAAAGTTTCTTTTACAGAATTTTCTCAGAGTTTTTCACAATGCATAGCTAACAAAATAGGTTCTCAAATCATCTAAATCATCTTCTTTTAAACAAGTAAGGTAGCAAACTACTCTTCTCATGAACAAAAATGGTGTATTTCTTGCATATTTTGAAAAAGTTTTTCATGAAATGTACGCACCCCCACACCGATACTTTGCTTGCACTCAAGCAAATAGCAATGTAAGATAGTGAGAGTGTAATATGCAAGTAATAACATAATGACAAATGCTACATCCCTAAACCTATGGTTTGTTTACTCTATAGCGCATATTATCAGATATAAAGGGAAATGTAGTAAGGATAGATATCACCTTGATGTGAAGTATTTCTATGTTGATGTCAAAGTTTTTCTACTAATTTTTGCCAAAAGATGTATCATTCTTCAATTAAAGATTAGTAGACAAAATATTTTACAGATTATCACCAACACAACAAAAATAATAGTAAGATAATCTATACAAAATAGTATAAGGGAGGAGGGTCAAAAAGAATTACGGTCAAGGAGACTAACTAAGACATAAAACAAATAAATTAACTACCCAGACCATTTAGACTATTTTCTGGGGTTCTAGAGTTGATATTCCTACAAAGACTAGCTCTTCCAGAGGTTTTTGCGCTCACGACATTTAGCGTTTTCCTTCGGCCACTTAAGGCCAAAGCTAGTTCCACAGGGTCAATGTTTATTACAGTGGGGTTTTACGTCACAGACGTTACGTCTGGTGTATGCATACTCCAACTACCTTATCAAGTAATATCCAACAGACCCAAACCATATTAAGCTAGTGGAGTAGCTTACACTATAAGACAGAGTTACACAATTCAGTTAATCGTACACAGAAACGTACAGTGACCATTAGTATAACAGCGCTGGTACCTCTATGAATGTTCCTCAAGGTTAAAACCCAAACTACCTAAAGTTGGAGAAAGATTCACAGAGTACAGGTAACAACAAAATTTAAACAAATATTTACACAAAAGAGTACTAGGTTGCCTCCTAGTAGTGCTAAGTTTAACATATTTAGCTAGACGGTTGTACTAAGTTTAATGCTATCAGCTAGGCATATTCTGTTTTATGGAAGGTATACAGGGTCCAGAAGTTCAACAAATTCAACTTCATGAAGGACCACTTTAGGATTGAAAGTATGCTTCAGTCTTTATCCATTGACTGTGAGAATACGCCCATATGTGGGATGCTTAGTCACTGGAAGGATATGCGTTAAGCACTTCATAAGGACCATCCCACTTTGTTCTCAATTTGCCTGGAAAGAACATCAGCCTAGAATTAAATAGTCAAACTTTATCAGAAGGAGATAAAGTCTTTCTTAGAAGAGACCTATCTTGAATCCTCTTCATTATCTCTTTGTAGAGTTTGACATTCTTATAAGCTTCGAAGCGAAGCTCTTCTAATTCACTCAACGCCAATTTCTTATCTTCACCCGCCTATTGCAACTCAAAGTTCAGGGCCTTAATAGCCTAATCGGCTTTATGCTCTAGTGCAACAGGAAGGTGGCAAGCTTTACCGTATACCAATCTATACGGGGACATGCCGATGGGAGTTTTGAAAGTAGTACGGTAGGCCCATAATACGTCGTGCAGACGTGTTGACTAATCTTTGCTATCAGGTCTAACTGTTTTATGAAGAATTGACTTGATTTCCCTATTCGACATCTCCACTTGACCACTTGTCTATGGGTGGTAAGGTGTTGCTATCTTGTGGTGGACTGAGTATTTTCTTAATAAAGCCTCGAGTGTCCTGTGACGGAAATGCTGTCCTCCGTCACTAATAAGTACATGTGGTACCTCTAATCGAGAAAAGATGTTCTCCTTAATGAATTTGACCACGACTTGGTGGTCATTGGTTCGGGTTGCCACTGCTTCTACCCACTTGGACACATAGTCCACATCGATAAGAATATAAGTATAACCCGAGGAATGAGGAAATGTACCCATGAAGTCTATACCCTAAACATTGAATATTTCACATATGAGGATGGGTGTAAGGGCCATCATGTCTCTTTTTGAAATGGAGCCAGCTTGTTGACATTGTGGGCAATTTTTACACACTCACTGGGCATCTTTGAAAAGAGTGGGCTAGAAGAACCCACTTTGAAGGACTTTGGCAGCTGTCCTTTTTCCTCCAAAATGTCTACCACATGCTTCAGAGTGGCAAAACTGGAGAATGCTATCAGTTTCATCCTCAGGAATACATCTACTAATGACTTGGTCAGCACAAATCTTGAAAAGATAGGGATCTTCCCATATAAAGTACTTGACTTGTGCCATGAATTAATCACTTTCACATTTACCCCAGTGAGTTGGAAGCTCTTGGGCAGCCAAATAATTGACATATTGGGCATACCAGGGGGTCTTATGTGAGATAGCAAAAAGTTGATCGTCAGGGAACGTTTCTTTGAAAGGCAAAGTATCAATAGGAGAATCACGTACCGAACTTGATAGATGATCGGCAACAGAGTTCTCGCTTCCTTTCTTGTCCTTGATCTCAAGGTCGAACTCTTGAAGGAGTAATAGCCAACAGATTAAATGGCGCTTTGTATCTTTTTTAGTCAGTAAATACCGCAAAGCCGCATGGTCCGTGTAAACTATTACTTTGGATCCTAGGATATAAGATCTAAACTTATCCAAGGAGAAGACTACGGCTAGCAATTCTTTTTCAGTGGTTATGTAGTTCTTTTGAGCTTCATCTAAGGTTTTCCTAGCATAATATATCACAGTAGGCAACTTGTCCTTACGCTAGCCTAATACAGCTCCCGTTGCATAATCTGATGCATCACACATTATTTCAAAGGGGAGACTGTAGTCAGGAGGTTGGATGATAGGAGCAGAGGATAGCAAGGATTTGAGCTTCTCAAAAGCTTCCGATCACTTGTCATCAAAGTTGAATTTGGTATCATGTGCTAGGAGACTAGAGAGGGGTCAGGCTATGTGGCTGAAATCCTTGATGAAATGCCGATAGAAACCAGCGTGACCAAGGAATGATCAGATATCATGCATCGTCTTGGGTATGGGCAACTTTTCTATTAGCTCGACTTTAGCTAGGTCCACATGGATTTCATCATGTGTAACAACATGACCCAGAACTATACCTTGTCTAACCATAAAATGGCTCTTTTCCCAACTTAGAACCAAGTTGATTTCAATACATCAGTCAAGCACTTGTGAAAGATGTGTAAGGCACTCATCGAAGGTAGCTCCGAATACTGAGAAGTGATCCATGAAGACTTCCAGAAACTTTTCGATCATGTCTGAGAAAAAGGCCATTACACACCTTTGAAATGTCGCAGGTGCATTGCAAAGACCGAAAGTCATGCACCTAAATGCAAAGGTTCCATAAGGACAAGTGAATGTAGTCTTTTCTTGATCTTTAGGAATGATTGGGATTTGGTTGTATCCTGAATACCGATCCAAGAAGCAGTAGTTGTAACACCCCGATCCCTCTCGAGACCGGGAGTTCTAACAATCGATCTAAACACAACCCAAACCAAACCCGGGCATAAATTTTCAGGGAAAACGGACGGAGTCTCCCCTGTTTATAGGCGAAATGCAAAACCTGTAATAGCATATATCTTCACAACTTCGACACTCAAGCCACATAGGCACGCAAAACAACTCTTCAGGCAACAACTTCCACGAAATCACGAACTTCCAGCTAACATGACATTTCCTGAAATGTGGTGGTGAGGAGTGAGTATACACAACACGTATACTCAGTGAGGGTGAGACAGATATCGAATTGGAGAGAAAGAAAGTCGTGCAATGCAAATAGACACAGCTAAGCAATAAAATCAATAAGAAAGCATTCAATACAAACGACAATATATTAAACATTCAAGAAAGCATTAACACAACCATTCAAAGCTATACCACACTCTGAAGGCTATGGTTCACTCTTACGAGCAATATACCATTTTACGAGCGATACATCAATCTCGAGCTTGATGTTGACAACGATGACAATAAGCGCGCATCCACCTTATAACACCAGTTTGGAATACCCCGGGAGTATCCATCAATTCTACGACCCAAATCTCCCTGGGAGGCAACCCAAGCGAAAAAAGGGAATAGCAGCGGAGCTAGAGCAACCAACACTGGCAACCCGAGGCTACCCAGAGAGGCCCATCACTCACGCGCGAGACACTATGCAATGCAAGACTCCATACAAGGAAATAAAAGAGCGATAGCTCAACAATACAAACTAGTGACAAGAAACGAGATAACAAGCAATCACAATCAATACTAGCATACAACTAACTTTTCAAGCATAACAACACAGATAGAGGAGATAAACGAGATATCAAGCATTATTCAACAACTGTTAAACATTTCAATCAATAATCAACCCTAACAAGCGTAATAAGCATTAACAAGCATTTGCAATCAAACAAGTAACAAGAAGAACATCAACTAACATTATCAAGCAATAACAAGTATTCTATAGGCATTATAAGCATTCTATAAGCATTATAAACATTCTATAAGCATTATAAACATTCTATAAGCATCATAAACATTCTATAAGCAACATACTATGAAATCACACAAAATTCCAAAAATGACCCCAACTTTCAAAACGCTACTACTTTCAAACGAGCCACGAGCTTTGGAAACTGACTTCACCAATCCTCCTAGGTCACTATAAGGCACGTCTAAAGACCCCGAAACTCTACTTTACCCTAGAATTCACGCAAAGTCCCGATTTCCCCCTTTGCTCGTTTGAACTACAACTATACCAACCAAACACCCAACCAATGCCATAATCCCACCAAAAGTAGTTCCATGGCCTCCTGAAACAATGCCAACACGCAAAACGAGAAATCGCTAAACTCGACCTAAACGACCCCGACTTTCACCAAGGCGTTTTTCTCATTTTTTCCATTACGCAACCTAAACAAATCATACATTTAGACATTCTAGCATACCTAGCACCTTTTCACATCAACAGAAAGCATAACAGCGCAACTTCATCGAAACGGGGGTTTACTATTCACAATTTACTATTCATTACACAATTTATATTTCAATTTCAATATTCAACCGCAGAAAATGTTAAAAAGCTATAAATACACGTTCTACAATTGCTAGAGAACATTCTTTAAGCAATGAAACGGACAAAATAACAACCTACAGTTAAATCACAAAAATTAAAGTTTACGTTCAATATTTTCAAATGCGCAAATAACGATGAAACCCTCACCTTAGACGCTCCTAGACGCTAGGAAAACCACGCTGGATGCCTCGGAAACCACCCCGCACAAGCTCTCGCGAAGAAATTGAAGTTTGAAGTTGAAATGTTTTTTTTTTCTTTTTTCCTCCATGCTTTCAGCCACGGCCTTCTTATTTACTGTTTTTTTGCTCTTTGTTTCGTATTTCACACTTAAATTAAAAAAATGACAAATGGTCAAAACTTTGGTCAACCCGCTAAACCAAAACAGCTATGCGCGACCTTACGAAAACGGCCATAACTTCTTCTAGAAAACTCCAATTCACGAACGGTTTGAAGCCTCAGAAACTAGACTCATAGAGCTTTCCAACCATATATAATTTGCTCCCTAACTCTTCCCCAATTGGTTCAGATTTAATTTCAAAGTTGACCCAAAATTTGACTAACTTAACATTGCATTTTTAGGCTAAAACAACTAAGGAAATATCAATTCTAGCTAACAACAATTAAATTATAAAATTTAAGGCACTAAAATACTAGTTTCACTATTTGCCGAGGACTCGAATTCATTCCTAACTATCTCTCTCGATATGCTATGCACTTTGCGTCAACCAAGAAGTGACAATTAAACCTCAAAGAATCTAAGAAATATATCATTTTTGGAAAGCATCATAGTTTAAAATTTACTCCGGCTTGGAGTTACTTTTCTCATTTATTTGAAAACCGTGTGATTTTAATGTAAGACAACCAAAACTGATTATTAAAATAATCAAAACAATCAAGGTAATCAATATTCATTTAAAATAATTAATTTAACTATTTCTAGAACATTTTAAAGAATTATGAAGTAAATGTTAAGTTACAAATGAACAAATAAATATAAACATGTAATCAAGTGCAATTAAATATTATCATTTAAGATGGCACTTAATTGAATACAAGAGAATAAATTCAATTACTATAATTAATAGAAATAGATAATAGTCTTTTAATTATTCAATATACAATTACTAAATGCTTCCAAGAGAAATATTAAATTAGTGCATATTGGTTGATTTAACTAATTAAACATTTAATTAAATGCAGTCAAATGCTATTAAATGCATGCCGGGTTCGGGTTATCACATCCTTCCCCCCTTAAAACAATTGCGTCCTCGCAATTCTTCTTCCAATAGAACTCAGCATCATCTGAAATCCAATTCTGACTAATCTTCATCGGTTGCTGAGCAAAATAATATATAAGAATGCCCGTAGGAAATCCCGAATAGAAATTCCAATCAAGAATGCCGAGGAAATACCAACTAAAGACTGAAGCAAAGACACTGTAGATATCATCAATACCACATACTAATGGCAGGAAGAGTACCGAAGGAGTACCCTATTTAAGAATCTTCAATAGAAGTCTAACAAGTACCAAATAAGAAAGTTAAGAGATAGCCAGAGTAGATACACCTCATGCAGTACTGACTACCGTAAATATACCCAGCTGAAAGGTCTGTAAAGGATTATAGAGAAGAATACCAAAGGCCAACCTCTAATTGAAATCTTCCAATCACTGTGTTCCTACCGCAACATCTTAGTCAAACAGCAAATATAGATTCCCCTGAGTGGAAAGGCCGAAGGAGAAGCCGTAAACAGTACAAGATAATATGTCCAAGCAGAATTCCAAGTGTAGGATCTTCCAATAAATGCAATAAGGAAAAATACTAGTAAAATGCCCGATAAGGATTCCAAAGAATACCGTAAGTAATATGAGATAATAAGTCTGATAGGAATTCCAGTTACCAAATCAACTGAGGGATGCCAAAGAAAATACCCGAATAATGCTCCAGTAAGAAAGTACTAAGAATTGCCCAATAAGTAATACTAAATAAATGGCCACTCAGAATCCTAGAGAATGCCATTGAAGAATTTTCCAATAAGGAATACCAGTAGCACTCCAATAAAGACCAAGACACATATACCATAGATAATACCATGCAGTAAGTCCAACTGAAAATCCAATAGCCAAGTCCACCAAGTAGTGCCAACAAAAGTCCCAAAGAACACCCATTAAGAAAACCAAAGAATGCTCCAAAGAACAACCAAATAAAACCCCAAGAGAAAGCTGCTCTTTCACAACTGTTAGGCACAGAGGAGGACCATAGAGATTCGCCAATAACCGAGCTCCAAAAGCAAACACCAATTCCCAAATAAAGGTTAGTCAAATACCATTAATTTCCTGCCAATCCATACACCTTGAGAAGCTAGCTATGAACCACTTTCTTCAGGGAGGAAGAGGACTTACTTACCATTTCCATAAGACATGTATGAATGCCAATATATCACAGTTATACACATGCCTTAAACTATTATGCAAGCAAGTTTACAAAACAGTTTATTCAACAAAGTCACTCAATCACGACAATCAAGTCAAGCACAACATAATTAATTCAAATGACGGAATAGCTAATTCAAGACATTCCAATACACACATTACAAACAATACTTCAAGCAAATACTAATCCACGAGGTCGATTCAATTCACGATGCCTATTCGATAGGTCAATTCAATGCACAACTAGACACTTTACCTTACTTAGCACACAATTAACACATAACACATAACTATATCACATAGGAGCACACATTCATGTCAAGACACATAATCTCACATACAAGCATACACTTTCAAGACACACTTAACAAGCACACATTCAAGGGTCACCACCCACCAGACCAAGGACCTTGTCCCGGTTTATGAGCTAGACAAGCTCTGATACCACCTGTAACACCCCGATCCCTCTCGAGACCGGGAGTTCTAACAATTGATCTAAACACAACCCAAACCAAACCCGGGCAAAATTTTTAGGAAAGCAGACAGAGTCTCCCCTGTTTCTAGGCAAAATGTAAAACCTGTAATAGCATATATCTTCACAACTTCGACACTCAAGCCACATAGGCACGCAAAACAACTCTTCAGGCAACAACTTCCACGAAATCACGAACTTCCAGCTAACATGACATTTCCTGAAATGTGGTGGTGAGGAGTGAGTATACACAACACGTATACTCAGTGAGGGTGAGACAGATATCGAATTGGAGAGAAAGAAAGTCGTGCAATGCAAATAGACACAGCTAAGCAATAAAATCAATAAGAAAGCATTCAATACAAACGACAATATATTAAACATTCAAGAAAGCATTAACACAACCATTCAAAGCTATACCACACTCTGAAGGCTATGGTTCACTCTTACGAGCAATATACCATTTTACGAGCGATACATCAATCTCGAGCTTGATGTTGACAACGATGACAATAAGCGCGCATCCACCTTATAACACCAGTTTGGAATACCCCGGGAGTATCCATCAATTCTACGACCCAAATCTCCCTGGGAGGCAACCCAAGCGAAAAAAGGGAATAGCAGCGGAGCTAGAGCAACCAACACTGGCAACCCGAGGCTACCCAGAGAGGCCCATCACTCACGCGCGAGACACTATGCAATGCAAGACTCGATACAAGGAAATAAACGAGCGATAGCACAACAATACAAACTAGTGACAAGAAACGAGATAACAAGCAATCACAATCAATACTAGCATACAACTAACTTTTCAAGCATAACAACACAGATAGAGGAGATAAACGAGATATCAAGCATTATTCAACAACTGTTAAACATTTCAATCAATAATCAACCCTAACAAGCGTAATAAGCATTAACAAGCATTTGCAATCAAACAAGTAACAAGAAGAACATCAACTAACATTATCAAGCAATAACAAGTATTCTATAGGCATTATAAGCATTCTATAAGCATTATAAACATTCTATAAGCATTATAAACATTCTATAAGCATCATAAACATTCTATAAGCAACATACTATGAAATCACACAAAATTCCAAAAATGACCCCAACTTTCAAAACGCTACTACTTTCAAACGAGCCACGAGCTTTGGAAACTGACTTCACCAATCCTCCTAGGTCACTATAAGGCACGTCTAAAGACCCCGAAACTCTACTTTACCCTAGAATTCACGCAAAGTCCCGATTTCCCCCTTTGCTCGTTTGAACTACAACTATACCAACCAAACACCCAACCAATGCCAGAATCGCACCAAAAGTACTTCCATGGCCTCCTGAAACAATGCCAACACGCAAAACGAGAAAACGCCAAACTCGACCTTAACGACCCCGACTTTCACCAAGGTGTTTTTCTCATTTTTTCCATTACGCAACGTAAACAAATCATACATTTAGACATTCTAGCATACATAGCACCTTTTCACATCAACAGAAAGCATAACAGCGCAACTTCATCGAAACGGGGGTTTACTATTCATAATTTACTATTCATTACACAATTTATATTTCAATTTCAATATTCAACCGCAGAAAATGTTAAAAAGCTATAAATACACGTTCTACAATTGCTAGAGAACATTCTTTAAGCAATGAAACGGACAAAATAACAACCTACAGTTAAATCACAAAAATTAAAGTTTACGTTCAATATTTTCAAATGCGCAAATAACGATGAAACCCTCACCTTAGACGCTCCTAGACGCTAGGAAAACCACGCTGGATGCCTCGGAAACCACCCCGCACAAGCTCTCGCGAAGAAATTGAAGTTTGAAGTTGAAATGTTTTTTTTTTCTTTTTTCCTCCATGGTTTCAGCCATGGCCTTCTTATTTACTGATTTTTTTGCTCTTTGTTTCGTATTTCACACTTAAATTAAAAAAATGACAAATGGTCAAAACTTTGGTCAACCCGCTAAACCAAAACAGCTATGCGCGACCTTACGAAAACGGCCATAACTTCTTCTAGAAAACTCCAATTCACAAACGGTTTGAAGCCTCAGAAACTAGACTCATAGAGCTTTCCAACCATATATAATTTGCTCCCTAACTCTTCCCCAATTGGTTCAGATTTAATTTCAAAGTTGACCCAAAATTTGACTAACTTAACATTGCATTTTTAGGCTAAAACAACTAATGAAATATCAATTCTAGCTAACAACAATTAAATTATAAAATTTAAGGCACTAAAATACTAGTTTCACTATTTGCCGAGGACTCGAATTCATTCCTAACTATCTCTCTCGATATGCTATGCACTTTGCGTCAACCAAGAAGTGACAATTAAACCTCAAAGAATCTAAGAAATATATCATTTTTGGAAAGCATCATAGTTTAAAATTTACTCCGGCTTGGAGTTACTTTTCTCATTTATTTGAAAACCGTGTGATTTTAATGTAAGACAACCAAAACCGATTATTAAAATAATCAAAACAATCAAGGTAATCAATATTCATTTAAAATAATTAATTTAACTATTTCTAGAACATTTTAAAGAATTATGAAGTAAATGTTAAGTTACAAATGAACAAATAAATATAAACATGTAATCAAGTGCAATTAAATATTATCATTTAAGATGGCACTTAATTGAATACAAGAGAATAAATTCAATTACTATAATTAATAGAAATAGATAATAGTCTTTTAATTATTCAATATACAATTACTAAATGCTTCCAAGAGAAATATTAAATTAGTGCATATTGATTGATTTAACTAATTAAACATTTAATTAAATGCAGTCAAATGCTATTAAATGCATGCCGGGTTCGGGTTATCACAGTAGTAGCCTTGTCTGGCGAGTCTAGCTAGGACGTGTTCGAGGAAGGGCAGAGGGAAGTGGGCTTTCCTTGTCTTGGAGTTGAGCTTCATGTAAGCAATGCACACACGCCACCCAATAGTGGTACGTGTAGAAATGAGCTCACCTTTTTCATTCGGGACCACTGTAATCCCAGATTTCTTCGATACCACTTGTACCGGACTTACCCAAGGACTATCAAAAATTAGGTAGATAACACCTGTATCAAGTAACTTAATGATCTCTTTATGGACGAGATCACCAATCTTTGGGTTTAGTATTCTCTGAAATTCTCAAGATGGAGTAACTCCTTCCTCAAGATGAATTCGGTGCATACACACAGAGAGATCAATTTCTTTCAAGTCTGAAATTGTCCAACCAATCGCCTTTTTGTGAGTACTCAGGACCTCTAAAAGTTTGTCTTCATGCTCGGGAGTCAAATCCAAGGCAATAATGATAGGTAAAGTTTCATCGGGTCCTACGTAGGCATACTTAAGATGTTCAGGCAAGGTTTTGTGTTCCAACGCTGGTGGAGACACAATTGTGGGACAATTTGGGACTTTAGGGAAATGATTTGTTACTTGATCATCATTTTCTTGATCATTAACAATGGAAGTGGAGGTGACCATTGCAGGAGAAATGTCACATTCAAACAATAGCTATTCAAGTTTGGCTATCTCCTCATCAGAAGTCAAGAGTGATTGGGCAAACTCATCTATGCATGAGTCAATGGTATCAACATAGAAGCATTCTTCTTCCTCATCTTGGCTCAACTTATTGGCTGCATCAGCAAACCTTAACTTCGTTCTCATGTTCCCAAATGTAAGTTCTATTATCCCCGTCCTACCGTAAATAACAGCATCAGCTGTTGCTGGGAAAGGTCTGCCTAGTAAAATGGGAGTGGTATTCTTGTTATCAGGGCCTAAGTCCATATCTAACACAATGAAATCCACTTGGAACAAAAATTCTCCTACTTTGATTATGACATCCTTTACAATTTCTTGAGGTTTCCGCTCAGATCTATTTGTCAATTGGAGGGTTACATTTGTTGGTGTCAACTCTCCAAGACCTAGCCTTTGGTAAACTGTGTAAGGAATAAGGTTAACACTAGACCCTAAGTGTAGCAACGCGCTTTCTACCTGTTGGTCATTGATTAAACATGGAATCGTGAAAGCTCCTGGGTTACTACACTTCTGAGGCAGCCCTCTAGTACAGATGCTACTAACCTTTCAGTAAGTCGGACCTTCTTTGGAATGCAGTTGGTCCGTCTCTTTTTCACACACAAATCCTTTAAAAATTTGGCATAGGTGGGGATTTGTTGGATTAGCTTGACTAAAGGCAAGTTGATCTTAATATCTTTCAGATGCTTTAAGACCTTGAGTTGATTAGGATTAATACTCGGCTTCGGACAAGATAGAGCTATTGGGAAAGGTGCTTTAGATGAAGGTTCAATTAAAGGCTCTACCATTGGGTTTTCATTCCTACGGGAGTCATCAACATTGTTGCTTAAAACCTCGATCTCAGGTCCCTTTATCTCCTCAGGAACATCCCTTTTTTTCTTCTGACCTCTTTGTCTATCACTTTCCCACTCCTAAGGGTAGTTATGACCTTAGCCTGTTCGTGGGTGGTCTCAGTTTGGACATTACTACATTGTCCTCGTGGATTTTCCACGGTCTAAGACGGGAGTTTACCCTCATCTCTCCTTCTTAAAGTTTGGGCCTTCTGCCAATTTGTCCCTCAAGTTTAGCAATAGACTGTTGCTGAACTTGGACCAATTGTCTGAGTTTATCAACTTGTCATCAGATGATCACTGTGTAGGAGGAAGAGCGGGGAAATTGTTCCGTTGTGTTCGAAACGGTTCTTTCTGAACTGGGTACAAACCAAGAGGGTTGGAGTTTTGTGGCCTTTGATATTGCTGCTGAGGGAAACGAGACTCAAAATTTCCCTATTGTTTCTGATATTGTTGTTGAGGAAACTGAGTCTCATGATTCCCTTGTCGACATGAAAATGCGGGATTGTCTCGCCAACCAGGATTATACGTGTTTGAATATGGATTATAATTTCTCGTATATCCTTGAGTGGTGAAGACTTGTTCTTGCATAAATTCGGGAAATTGTGAACCAATTGGAGTCTAGAGTAGAGTGATCTACTGCAGAACAGACAAGACAAACTTCTGTGATTTGAGGAGCTTGTTGTGAAGAAGTAGACCCTAGAGACATGAATTTTTCTAATTGATATGCTAAGGCATCTACTTTGTTGGTCAATTGGGTGTTGGAGTTAGAGTTAACCTCATACAATGCCCTCTTTTGGGGATTGTGGGTACTTCTAGTTTCTCTATCTATAGTTGTGTTCTGAAGAGAATCTTCAGCTATATTTTCAATTCTACTCCAAGCTTCGTCTGTTGTAAGGTTATAGAAACCTCTATTACTCCTTGCATTAACCATCATTTTCTCATGAGGTGTAAGACCTTTAAAGAAATAATACAAGAGTTCATGATGGGCAAACCCATGGTGGGGACACTAATTCCTAAGATCTATAAATCTCTCCCAAGCTTCATGAAAAGGCTCCAAGTCTGACTGCACGAATGACATGATGTCTGTTCACAGAGTAGTGGTTCTGGCCATTGGGAAGAACCTATGTAAGAATTTCCGAACAAGTTCTTCCCAAGATGTTTTAACTCCTGCGTCTAAATGATTCAACCATTGTTTGGCTTTGTCTTTCAAGGAAAATGGAAACCGACGTAGTTGAATGAGCTCACATTAGGGATGTGAAGCATAGAACATGCTTCCAAGAATTGTATGATATGAGCGTGAGGGCTTTCATTGCTCTTCCTGTAAAAGGAAGACAAATTTGAAATTGTCCCTGTCTTTAGCTCAAATTTAACATTGCCAAGAGCCGGTGGGGCTATCACAAATTCAGGGTTGTAATCACTCGAAGAAAAATGTTGACAAAGAGTCATTTGTGGGTCAACGGGTCGATTAACAGGTCAGTTAGCTGGTTGAGCTATAAGAAGAGGTGGTATGTTTTGTATAATTCCTTCTTGTTCCGTCATCGGGACTTGGACTCTCCTTCACGGACTTTTCTAGGGCTCGGGATCAAACTGGGCGAGTTCTGAATTTAAGGAACCACGCCCATGCATAAACTAAAGCTAAGTGTAATAAGTAAAGACATAAAATAAACTAAGTATATTAACTAAATATAGAAAGTAAACTACGTACTTTAAATAAAGGTAGAAAGTAAACTAAGTACTTAATAAACACGGAAATTAAACTAAGTACTTTAAGTTAAAGACATAAATTAAGCTAAGTATATGTGCAAGCTATTTTAACAAAGCGTAATATAAATAATTCATGTGCAAGTATTATACAGGCAATATACAAATTTATAACTATATGCAAAATACTTTACTAGTAGAATTTATACAAATAATTACAACACTTAAAACAAGTTCACAATTTAATTCAAAAACTAAACTAGACCGTGCTTCCCCGGCAACGACACCAAAAACTTGATGCGTTCAAACAGTGTGTTATAATTAGGTGCAAAATGACCAAGTTTTAATAACCCGCAAGTGCACGGATCTTTGCAGTGTAGTGTACTGTGAGTGAGGAATCGTACCATAGGGAAGCGCGTTAGCAAGTTGGTGAAGTAGTGTGTGAAAGTGTTAAAGCGGTAAGTGACAGTTTATACAGGGTGTTTGTTTTTAATCTATACTACAACTAATTTAAGCTAACTAAATATGAATACGAGGGGTGGTGATCTAGGAGATGAATATGTAAATGAGGCAATTAATCTAGGCTAGGTATTTATGATTATCTGATTTAATGCAAGGGTTAAGCTATAAGCATTTAACCTAGTCAATTAACTTAGCTTATTAAAATCCCGATTACTAACTCTGATATAGGTGCTATGCCATCTACGATCATTTGAGCCATAGTATGGAACTATCCTTGCAACCTAGTGTAAAAGGTCTATTTCGACTAAGCAATCAACTTCTCCTTACAGGGTCTAGAAACTAAGGTCTACTTAAAAGCATTACCTTAAGTTCATGGAATCTAAGGTTGTCAAGCTATTTTCGATTCACTATTAAAGCATGGATACATGGCACGAAAGTAAAGCAATCATAACATCTACTTAAAAGCATTATGTTATGAAAGACAATATTTATTAGTAAAACAATCATATATCTATTGAAAAGCTTTGCATATGAAAGACAATACTAAATTAAAACAAGCCATGTATTGCATTTAAAACGTATAATCTGAATCCGAGATCATATATTAAAAGACTAACATTTACAATATTCTCCCCTAGATATCAATCTACTCAGACATAATTAAATACGAATTCTGTAAATAAAAGAGAGTCAAGAAATGCCCCCCGTATTGACGAACACGTATTTCTGATCCTGAAAATTTGAGCAGAGGTCCGACGCAAAGTAGCTAATCGGGCGAAACTAATTTCCCCTGAATAAGAACTATTAGGAATGAGTTTCCCCCGAATAAGAGCTTTCATATTAAAAGCTATTTGAGCAGAACATCTCCCTAATAATAACTACTCGGGTCGGACCTATTAGTAGCTATTTGGGCAAAATTTTCCTGAATAAGAACTACCTAGGTGGGATTTCTCCTGTATCCTACTAATTAATTAAATACAACTACGACTAAAAACTATCTAGAATTAAATCAAATATTGATTAAAAATAACAAAAATCCAAAATTAATTACTATTTTCGGAGGAAGGGGGTCTATATATAGACAAAAAATCAAAGGGGGCGCTGGAGCGCCAGAAGGGCGCACTCGAGCACACTTCTGTGCAGTCTGTTATTTTTGCAACATGTGACGGCTTCTAGAAACTTTAGCAGCGCGCTCGAGCACCATTGAGGCCCGCTCGAGCGCGTATCTGCTCCAACAGGCATCTTCATACCACATGTCTTTTTTTGAACCATGGTGGAATATTCGTGCGGGGTGCTTGAGCACTAGGAGGGCGCGCTCCAGTGCCGTTTTGTTGACTTTTTGGACTTGAATTTCTGATTTTGACTAAGCTTTGATCGAACGTTAACCGAGGCATTTTTGGGCTATTTTCAGCGTTCCAGGTCTGATTATGCACTAGTTTCGGCCAAATTCCATCTCTATCGGCTTCATTCTTCCACTGGTTCTTGTGCTCTCCCCATTCTTCACTTCTTGACTTGCATTTTGGATTATTTTGGGTCTGATCATTCACTTTTTGATATTCTCCTACATTGCATCAAAAGTATCAAAGTATTGCAATAATTCCCAAGTTAAGATGCAAATGTAGTACAAATACCAAGGTTTGAGTGCTACAAATACAGTCACACCAAAAAGGATAAAACAAAAAGAAATAATACCTTAATGCCTTATCAATGGAAAGATCTTTGAAACTATGAATCTTTCATCTCTTCCCCTCCCGCAATAAGGACGTGTCTAAGGATGCTACTTTCGGCGGGCGTGCTTCTTTCTATGGGGGCGTGCATCACTTTGGACGTGCTTTTTCGGCAGATGCATGAGTCGAAACCTAATAGATAGGCACATTGTGGGAGGAGAATAAGCAAAATCTGTTGCATAATCCAAGTAAAAGTCAGCATCTTGCTAATCAAAATCATAATCACAACTAGTAGCTAATAAAACGACTAGTCGATCTACCAGATCAACTTCTGCCTACCCCGCCCGATTGAAGAATGTTGGGAGTATTTTTTCTTCAACAGGAGGCCAGCCCCATGGGATAGGATACTTGGCTCCATTGGTGCTTCCCCTCCTTCATCCCTTCGTTCCAATCCATCCAGACATATATGGCAACCCATACTAATTTCTCCGACCATAAAAGAAGGGATTGGACTCAGGTGGGCAAGGCAGGATCTCAACCTATTTCTCCTATCAAGCAAGCATCAGAGTCAACAGGCTTTGTATCTTTCTCATCCGGGATAGGCCCCGAAAAAGAAAGAGTTGTTAAATAGACCCATTCTTTGCTTGTCCTCAAGCAAAAGCATTAAGTACTTCATAGATTCAAAAATAGTAAATCCAAGCAGTCAATGTATTCATACAATTAATATTTTATAAAATACCAGGTTAACTGTGAATTTGTCTTCCAAACAATTTTACTCCAAGAAATCATTTTGTATCTAGAAGAATAGAAACCAACTTAATTACAAAAAATCCTTTGAGCCTTTTTAAGCACTTGTAACTCAATTAAGAGGTAAAAAAATTAATCACGCAAAATTTGTAAAATCGAAAATATATTCTATAGATAGTCATGAAATGTTAAAACTCAACTACCTTTCAAATCATGTAGTACTCCCTTCAATTTTTTTTATATACATATATATAGATGGCTCGAATGATAGATGTTGGTTGACTCACTGATTTCTGAAATTTTGCCTTTCATTGGTTGAATTGTATTTGGTGAAAGAAGGCTTGTCTGGCAGGATTTGTATTGATAGCTTTTTCATAACAAAAATGCTCAAAAATGGTTAGAAGAAAACATTTGTTATGGATTTCTTTTCTGCCTCTTTTTGTTGAATCAACAATTTTGATATTTGAATGATATTGAGCGAGTCATCTACACATTTTTGTTTTTGTTTTTGTTTTTTTTTTGTTTTGTTTTTTTGTTTTTTGTTTTTTGTTTTTTTTTAAAGGAGTATACCGATCAAGAAAAATAAGTCAAATTTTAATAAAATATAACATCTCATATTGAAAACGCCTCAATCTACTCCTTTTTTGATAATTAATCAAAAACCTCTAATTAAATCATGTGACGCTATTAGGATGTAATAATAGTTAACAAGGTTTCAAAAAAAAAAAAAATCTAGATACAAACTCAACTCTAGTGGTTAATCATTTTTCCATTCCAAACTTCACAGTTAATTCAAATATTTTATCAAAATCCAACCATTTTTCAACACTTGACTACTCAACTTTAATTATCTTGAATAAATGAAGCACGAAAAATGGAAATTGAAAATTTTAAAATTTTGGAAATTTTTTTTAGCAGGTGGTATCGACTATTTGTTCCTCCTCAAACCCGAACCTTACATTGCCCTTAATGTAAGAAAGTGATGCAATGTATTGCAAATTAAAAAGATAGATACAACCTGATAAAAATTCCAAGCATTGTTCCTCAAATGGTTCTGAAAAAAGATTTGTCATTAAAAGCTCCAAACACCAACGTTAGCTATGAGGATAAAAACAAAAGTGATCCAAAATGAAATTTAAACTGAATGATATATACAATGTGGTTTCGCAAGGACGAAATTTTTTTATGGTTTTTTTTTTAAATGAAAATTTTAGTTAAACACAATCTAAATCACACAAAATAAAGCAAACACCATTTTTTTCAAAGTTTTTTTTTTATAAAAAAAAAAGAAATTTAACAAACCAAATTAAAATATACACAATAAATCTCCTTTAACGGTTGCTAACAAATGCATTAGAGGAGACTCAGAATATATACACTAATGAATGTATAGCCATAACAATCGCTGAAAATTATGCAGAGAGGGTTGAAGCCACACCAGATTACCAGTGACAAGATTAACTAAAAACATTCTTGAGATATATAAAAAATTCAACCCCTAGATCAAATATTCATAAGAACTAGATCCAAATAGGTTTTTTTTTAGGCCCGCATGTGAGGGAGTTTGGACATTGGCCAGATCTACATCCCCAGTTTCAACAAATCGTTATCAAACATCCACACTCCATTTTTTTATCCCTTCGGCTTGTTTTTGTTTTTTTTTTTTTTTGTTTTTTTTTTGGTTTTTTTTATATATACCAAATTCAACATCAAAACAAAATTAGTGTATATACTAGGTAAATAACCACAATAAAAATCAGATTACCATACTAAAAACCATTAAAAAAAAACTCACAAATTTTATTCATGGAAATGGAAACGGTACATTAACTTAACAAATACAACAACAAAACAACTTATATTATAAGCCTACTTCTTTCTCTTTTCCCAGGAACTGGGCAGTTCATGATGAATCAATCAAGCCAAATAAAGAAGAATCGCAATAATAACACCAAGAAGCACAAGCAACAACTGCTCTGCCATGAGTTTTTTAAACAACACCATCTTCGTGGAAATTTTAACAACAAAAAAAAACTGAAGATGGAGAAGTTTTGTAGGGAGAAAGGTAGGAGATGACAGTGGCAAGGAGGAGATAAAAAAAATGGTAGGGTTAGGGTTTTTAAAACTATTCGGCCGCCCTTTTTTTTGTCAACAAAACAAACAAAAAAAAAAACAACACAACTTATTACATAAGCCTAAAAACTAAAAATCTTTTCTTCCTTCGTGGATTCGTCCCATCCTAATCACAAGATAGATGAGGAAGATGTACAAGAAGAAGAATAAGTCAAAAATGGCCACAATAAGAAGCAAAACTTGGTCGGTCATTTTGAGTTGATGAAACAAGATTGGGAGATTGAGAGAAAATTGTGATTGTTGTGTGAGAGAGATTGAGGTGTCGGCGGTGAAGAGAAAAAAAAATGAGGGAAAGAAAGATTAGGGTAAAAACCCTTTTTACCGACCCCTCCACGTTTTTTTATATATATATTTTTTAACACATTTTTTTTGATTTTTTTTTTAAAAAATAGATGTAAATTAAAACAAGCACACATAATGACAAGAAAATGCAAACATATTAGAATTCACCCTTAAGATGGTCTCACACAAAAAAGAAGCCCGGGAAGTGCAAAAATGAGATCTCAACCCTATTTCAGTTTCATACCTATGCAGCAAAGTAAACCACATCCGAACACCAAATAAATGACATTAAAATATGGATAGTAAATCTACCCACCATAGCGTAAGAACTGGCCGAAGCAGAGGTGATGAATCACGTATCACATGCCCCTCAGAATTGTATTAGTTATCTTTCTCTCAAATACTATGAGAGCCACTATTTCCATAACGGTGGAAAAAGACCTCTTAACGTTGAAGTTAACGCCAATTTAAAGCTAATTGGTAACCAAACGACAACATCTAGGATGAACCTTGGAATGTTACCGCCACGAGATCCTAGATTACCCAAAGATCACTTGGGTTCATGTGAGGCACACACCCTAGTACAAACAATACCCTGTTTTATCCTCAGACAGTCACTACCAAATGTTGCCACTGTGTACCCATCCTTCCACCCATTTAGGATGAGCGCGTAACACAAATTGTCAGAGTTTTTCCTTCTAACTGGGAATGGGCACTGAAACCATTTAATGTCAGCCAGCAAGACATGCACACACAATTAAGTGTCGTAGTTTAACGCCTTCGGGCAAAATTTTTTTTTTTAAAAAAAAAAAAAACTAACATACTAGCTCTTCCAGAGGTTTCTGTATTCACGTCATCCAGTACTTTCCTTCGGCACTCACATAGGGCCATAGCCAGTTCCATAGGGTCTAGAGCAAGACAGTGGGGTTTTACATTACAGACAATATCGTCTAGTGAATGCTCTTACTCCTAACTACCTTATCAAGTAATGCCCAAATAGACCCTAAACTACATTAAGCTGGTGGAGTGGCAAGTACTGTTAGACAGAGTTGCATTGATCAGTCAACCACACACAGAAACGTACATTGACCACTAGTATCATGACAATCATACTTGAATGAGTGCTTCTCAGGGTTTAGACTCAAACTACATTAAGTTGGAGAAAGACTCATTTGGTACGAAAAATAAAAAAATAAAAAAATCCTAGATTGCCTCCTAGGAGCGCTAAGTTTAACGTCTTCAGCCAGATAGAATTACTCTGAAATTGCTACTTTGCAGGGATTGGATTCTTAAGTTCAATTGACTCTTCACCCCAATTCTTTAACTGGATCGCTGGTTTAAGTCTTTGTCCATTTACAAACATAGTTTTCCCATTTGTTTTATCTTTTATCTTGACAACCCCAGACGGAAAAACTTATTCAACCTTAAATGGTCCATCCCATCTGGACCTCAATTTTCCTAGAAACAATCGTAACTTAGAATTAAATAACCACACATCTTCTCCAGGAATAAATGACTTCTGAATAATCATTTACTCATGCGTTCTCTTCATTTTCTCACTGTAAATATTGGCATTCTCGTATGCTTCTAAACGCATCTCTTCAAGTTCATTTAGATGGAACAATCTATTTTCACCAACTTTCTGCAAGTCAAAATTTACAGTTCTAATTGCCTAGTAAGCCTTATGTTGTAACTCAACAGGTAAATGACATGCTTTTTCTAAAAACTAAACGAAAATGTGACATTCCTATGGGAGTTTTATATGCAGTTCTATATGCCCAAAGTGCATCATTCAATCGAGTGGACCAATCTTTCCTATCAGGTCTAACTGTCTTTTCAAGGATTGATTTAATTTCCCTATTAAAAACCTCAACATATCCACTAGTTTATGGGTGATATGGATTTGCAACCTTATGAATGACTGAGTATTTCTTCAACAATTTTTCAAAAGTTCGGTGAATGAAATGACTTCCACCGTCACTAATGATGGCTCGTGGAATTCCAAACCGACAGAAAATGTTTTCTTTTATGAATTTCATCACGACAGTGTGATCATTAGTCCTAGTTGCAATTGCTTCAATCCATTTAGACATATAATCAACACCAACCAAAATGTATTGAAAACCAAAGGAGATAGGGAAAGGACCCATGAAATCAATACCCCAAACATCAAAAAGTTCACAAACCACGATGGGATTTAAGGGCATCATATCCCTTTTTCCCATTTACCTGTCTTTTGGCATCTTTCACATGCTTTGCAAAACTCATGAGCATCCTTGATTAATGTGGGCCAATAAAACCCACTTTGCATAATTTTGATAGATGTCTGTCGTCCTCCAAAGTGTCCTCCACATTCCTACGAACGACAAAATGACATGATGCTTAGCTGTTCAAACTCTGGAACGCATCTGTGAATAATTTGATCAGAACATACACGGAACAAATGAGGATCCTCCCAGAAATAATGCTTTGGTATTGAGAAAAATCGGTCTCTCTCATCCTTGTTCCTCTCCTTGGGTATTTTACCAACTGCAAGATAATTCACAATATGAGCATACCAAGGAAGTTTAGGAGCATAAATTAACAGTAATTGTTCATCAGGAAATGTATCTCTCAAGGGTAATTCATTTTCTGTTTCCTAAGTTACAATCCTTGACAAGTGATCAGCAACAACATTTTCTCAACCTTTCTTATCTTTGATTGTTAAATCAAATTCTTGAATTAATAACAACCATCGAATAAGCCTAGGTTTAGCATCTTTCTTTTCTAACAGGTATCTCAATGCTGAGTGGTCAGAATAAATGATTATTTTTTACCTTAACACATAAGACCGAAACTTTTCTAATGCAAAAATTACAGCAAGCAATTCTTTCTATGTGGTGGTATAGTTTTTCTGGGCATCATCCAAAGTTCGGCTGGCGTAATAGATCACACAAGGAACACGATTCTTGCGTTGACCTAATACAGCTCCTATGGCATAATCTGAAGCATCATACATAATTTCAAAAGGAAGAGAGTAGTCTGGTGGTTGAATCACTGGAGCAGTGGAAAGTGCATTTTTCAGTGTTTCAAAAGCAGTAACACATTTTTCATCAAATTGAAATGGAATATCATGTGCCAACAAATTTGTAAAGGTCTAGCAATTTTACTAAAATCCTTTATAAATCGTCGGTAGAAACCAGCATGTCCAAGGAACGATCTCACCTGTTTAACAGTTGTTGGAGGGGAAAAATCAGAAATAATATCAACCTTAGCTTTATCAACCCGAACTCCTTTCTCGGATATAATATGTCTGAGAACAATTCCTTCTTGAACCATGAAATGACTTTTCTCCCAGCTAAGTATGAGATTAGATTCCTGACATCTTTTCAACACCAAAAAAAGATTATTCAAACAAGTGTCAAATGAAGAGCCAAAGACAGAAAAATCATCCATAAAGACCTCAACAAATTCATCCATCATATCAGTGAAAATAGACATCATGCAGTGTTGGAAAGTGGTTGGTGCATTACAAAGGCCAAAAGGCATTCTTCTATAAGCAAACGTGCCAAAAGGACATGTAAAAGTTGTCTTTTCCTGATCTTCAGGGTCCACAGGGATTTGATTGTATCCCGAGTACCCGTCAAGAAAACAGTAATAACCTTGTCCTGCCAACCTGTCCAAAATTTGATCAATGAATGGTAAAGGAAAATGATCCTTTCTTGTTGCAGCATTGAGTTTCCTATAATCAATACACACACGCCATCCAGTTGTGGTGCGGGTAGGTACCAATTCACCTTTATCACTTGTCACTATAGTGATTCCTGATTTCTTAGGTACAACCTGTATAGGACTAACCCATTTACTATCTGAAATAGGATAAATGATACCTGCATCTAACAACTTCACTATTTCCTTCTTTACAACTTCCCTCATGTTCGGGTTCAACTTATGTTACATCTTTCTAGATGTCTTGGCTCCATCTTCCAAATTAATCTTATGCATGCAAAAAGAGGGATCTATTCCTTTAAGGTCTGCAACAGCCCAGCCTAATGCTTCCTTATTCTTAGACAACACATCTACAAGTATAGCTTCCTTCTCCAAAGAAAGGTTAGAAGCAATAATAACTTGAAGTGTTTGATCTGCCCCTAGAAAAACATACTTGAGATGACTAGGAAGTTGCTTAAGTTCCAACTCAGGAGGAGATTGTATAGAAGGAAGCATGGGTTCTTTAGAAAGAGTCAAGGATGGTTCTATTGCACAAACTTGAAATTTTTCATCAAATCTTAAATTGCTTTCTAAAGATTCATCGGATTCCTTCTCAAACTTACTCAACACTACTTCATCATTATTCAAAGCATTCTCCAAAAAATCTTTTTGCATAAGACTAAGGAAAGACTTTTCGATTAATGGATCAATCTTATCAAGAATAAAACATTCAAGACCATTATCTCCATCTGCAAACCTAGTAGCATTAGCAACATTCAGCTTTACCTTAATATCTCCAAATTTAAATTCCAATTCTCCAGTTGCACAGTGAATTTTTGCATTAGCTGTTGCTAAAAATGGTCTCCCTAGTATAACTAGAGTTTGGAACTTTTGAATTTCTCTTGGTTCCATATCTAGCACAACAAAATCCATAGGAAAATAAAATTCATCAACCTTTATCAACACATCTTCAATCATGCCCCTAGGAATTCTAAGTGATCTATCAGCCAGTTGAAGGGTGACAGGTGTAGGTTTCAATTTTCCTATATCTAACTGCTCAAAAAGATTAAAGGGAAGAAGATTCACACTAGCTCCTAAATCAAGAAGGGCACGATCTACACAGTGATTACCAATATAGCAAGGAATGGTAAATGCTCCTGGATCTTTCAATTTTGGTGGAACATGAGAAGTAAGAATGTTGCTTACCTTTTCGGTCAACCTTACTTTGTTTGATATCAAAGCTGAATTCCTCCTTTTCTGAGTGCATAAATCCTTAAGAAACTTTGCATAAGCAGGAATTTGCCTGATGATTTCTAACAGAGGTAAATTGATTTTCACTTGCTTAAAGGTTTCAAGTATTTCTTCCCTCTTTGAATCTTTATTAGGTAGATTACCTAATGCCTATGGAAAGGGTGCCTTGAGACTCAGTGTCAATGGAATATTTTCATGTGAAATTAAAGTTTCAGGTTCATTTGCAATTTCTTTTGATAAATCAACAGCAACTTGAGACTTGGCTTTTTGCTTTGCAAGTCTTGCATTTTCGTAAGCTTCGACACTTACCTTGTTATCAACTTTCTTACCACTTCGCAATGTAGTGATAGCTTGAAGTTCTTCCACTATTTGACTTGTAGATGCTGCATGGGCCTTACCTTTTGGGTTTCCATCTGGTTGGGCAGGGACTATTCCTGTAATGCCCCGATCCCTCACGATACCGGAGGCTCTAGTAACCATGCTATTCTCAACCGCATCCCAACCCGGGCACAGGTTTTAGGAAAAACGGACAGAGTTTTCCTTGTACCGTGGACATTCTGGAAACCTGTAAGCATTCAAATAAAACACGAAGCAAAGGAACAATATTTCTAATTGAAATCCCAACTTCAAGGCCATCCGAGCCTTAAGCAACACAAGACAATATAAACACATTCAAGCATGCAACGTAGCTAGAAGCAGAAGCATAAGTTATTACATGCCACAATTCCATAACACTTACTACATCCACTTAGCTTTCAAATTGCAACCACTCAAATATATATACATAAGCCGTTAGGCTCCAAAATAGAACATAAAGTAGACAAGAAAGGTTTTCTACAGTTTAGCAAGCAATCACTCTAATCTCAAGTAATAGTACACAACAACCAAGGCAACTCCTCCAACTGCACCACCTGAAACATGTTTAGCGAGGTATGAGCAATCACAATTGTTCAGTGAGGGATAAGGTCTACCGGGGACGTGCAATGCAGCAACTTAACACAATTAATACAATAGATAAACAGTGAATAACAATTCTAATACCACATTTTAAAAGGATACAATCGATAACCCTTATCACTCTAAATCTTCAATCCCCGATCCACGAACCACGATCTCAATCTCGATATGCCGGCATCCCTTACACCAATGGGTACTCCGGATGTACCCGATCCTACGACCCAACACCCCCTGGCAATCTCCGGACCAGGCGAGTGAGGGAATAGCAGACGGAGCTAAGGCAACCAACACTGGCAAGCCCGATGTCGCCCAGCGAGGCCATCGCATCCACCGCGACAATGAGGTTGCGCAACCACGATGCAATGCAAGAATGATAACAATAACAATATAATCAGTAAACACATTTAAGGACAAAAAGTAGGTTGTCCTCGCACCAAGTTACAATTTAGCAACAATAAGCATATATCAATTACGCAATTATACTAAACAATATACTCTTTTAGCAAGAAAATAGATCTAGAAATTAAAGTTCATGTCAAATTTTATTTAATGCATATATAGTTATTGTTTTGTTAAATTGTTTTTAGATTATTGCTAAGTAGTTGATAAGGACCAACTTGATGAGTTTATAGCCATTTTGAACAGTTGTAACGTGTATTTTTATTTTTCGGGTATTTAATTGATAATTTGGCTTGTTTGTTGAATAATTGTTGTTGTAGTGGTCAGAATTGATTGGTTGTTGCTTCTAAAAGTATGTTAATTGCGGGATAGTAATGTTGTAATGCCTAATTTTTTATTGGAATGTTGTAGCAAAAGTCCAAAAAATTCAGCCAAGTTCATTGCCAAAATTAGGGTTGTTGGGCTTGTTTTGGATGGCTTTTAGTTAGTTGCTAGTGGGGCTAATGTAGGTGCATGTATGGTGGAGTGATAGGAAGTGGTTTGGAGGTTATTGGATTAGTAGAATATAAGTTATGAATTTTAGAAGTTTGTGTAGTCTTTCTTTAAAATGTTGAAATATTGTCTTGGTTGTTAGGTAGTGTTTGTGTAGGTGTTTCTTGAATTTTTGTAAGGTACGTTTGGGATTGAATGCATGTTGATATGTGTGATAAGTTGGGTAGCCTACTTTGTCACCTAATTTGGTTATCTTAGTTGTTTAATTGATGTTATGTTGATTAAAGTGTTGTTAACTGATTGATGATTGATGATCGTCTGGAGGACAACCTACATTGTTGTCTTCGCAGAATATGAATGTTTATTATTATTGTCATGAGTCTTGATAGTGTGTGCCACCTGTCGGGCAGCATCGGGCTGTCGGGTTGATAACGGCATAACTATCATAGACTACCCCCAGCTCGCGTGGGCGGAGATGCCATGGAGGGAGGGCCTAGATGAGGTACCTCGATTATGTATTATGGGAGTTCTAAGAAGATGGTTGAGATCGTGATGTCGTATGGAGCTACACCAACTAGTGTATCCTTTGTCAATTGGAAGGTTATTTATGTGGCATGAAATGAAATGATGATGTTAATGATGTTTAATGTGTGATATTGTTCATAGGATGATTTCCAAAGTGGTAAAGTAAATGTTTTCAAAATATCCATTTAATTCCTCACTAGGGCTTTGTTTTATATAAGCTCACTCTTATTCGTTTTCTGCAATCAGGTGTTATTGAACCAGATTTTGGGTATGTGCCTCAGGAAGCTGAGAATGTGCCTTATGTGGACGAGTCTTATGTGCTGGAGTCATATCCATGAGTTTTTCTTAGCCTTTGTAGTATGATGTATTATATAACCTGCTTAAAGATAAAGGCCTATATAATACTAGTTTAGTAGTTTTTCTTTTGAACGTGATTAGATTGCTAGACTGGTTTATAATCTATTTTGCAAATGTATAATATAGCCTTTGGTTGATGTTGGAACGAAGGCATATAACTTATGAATGAACTGATGAATGGTTGTTTAATATATGAAATAGTTGTGGAGTTGTTGTTGATCATTGGAGTTGTTTGTATAAAGTTACAAAGGGTTGGTTTAGAGCCCTGATGTCCGTGTTACTGTCGTTATACTGCCGAAATTCCGTTGCGTCCTGATTGGTTGTAAGTGGGGTCGAGTTGGGGCGTGACATTTAATTGGTATCAGAGCGCATGTTTAGCTGTAAGCCGGGGTATCCTCGGAATGTGGGTAGTGGTCTTGTCATGAATGCATGTACTAAGTGTAAAGTGAATTACATGTTAATATGTTTATGTGATTAATCTACTTATGTGACTAACTTTCTATGTGATCAATATGGGTTATATGTTAAGTGAATTAAATGTGGTCAATATGCTTTATGTGAATAACGTGTCTTACGTGCTCAATGTGTTTTATGTGACCAGTGTATGGTACGTGCTCAATTTGCTTATGTTAAGATAGTGTACTTAGTAAATTTATGTGACATTATGTGTGTTTAATTGATTTTCTGGGTTCGTGCTTTAGATATTAGTAACAACATGCGAATCTATCTTCTATAGATTACATTTTAAATTATGCTAGATATCTTGCAAATATGATTAGGTATTATTGAACTCTAGCATAGTTACTAGCTTAATAGAATGATCAAATTGAACTAAAAGTGTTATGTGTGTTATGAATAGTTTACTTTATATGTTATTAACTGTGTACATGCATTACCTGCAAAATGGTAAGTAATCTCTTCCCCCTGTAAGAGTCGGCTAGTAGCAGATCTCCCTAAAAGTAGATTAACTGAAGAAGGAACAGTAGATCAATGGTTATGGTGATCGGTAGGTGGTATTCAATGCCCGGAGTTTGGTATTTAATGATCGGCCTTTGGCTTTTTCTTTGGTATCTTCATTTTGAATTCTTACTTGGTGTTCTTATATGGTATTCCATTTGGAATTCTTATTTGGATTCTTTTGGGGCAAACGATAATCTTATTCGACATTCTTCTTCGAGATTTCTATATGAAGATTCTTATTCTGTATACTTCATTAGAATTCTTCTTTGGTATTTTATATCGGTATTCTTATGTGAAATTCTTATATGGTGTTATCCCGAGTTCTATTTCGGGATTATTATTCGGTATTCTCCAATGGTGATCTTGTTCGAAGTTCTCAGTTGGTATTCTTGATTAGTGCTCTATTACGAGATCTATGTTTGGCATTCTTATTCGATAATTTATTTGGGATTCTTATCCGGAAGTCCTAGTCAGTGTTCTTATTCAGTGTTCCTATTCAAGATTCTTGTTCGAGGATTCTTATTCGATGATCTTATTCGGTGTTCCTACTTGGTGTTCTTAGTTGGTATTTGGAATTTGGTATTCAGTCTTTCATTTCGTATGTTTGAGTCAACCGTGCCTGAGTTACTCTGAGGATCAAGCAGGAATCACGCGGACGCAATTGTTTTAAGGGGGGGGGGGGAGAATGTGAGACCTCGGAATTTGCCCTATTTGCAATTATGAGTTTTCACCTGTTTAAATGCTATTAGAATTAATATATATGTTTATATGTGAGTTATTAAATGATCTTGGATTAAATGTGCATTTAGAAGACATTTGAAAAACAAATAATGTGACTTTTCATTTTCTTATGTAAAATTGTGTAGTATAACTAGACTATATATAATTAAATGCTCATGAATAAATGTTGTCCCCAAAAATAGTCTACTAAAAATAGTATTTAAGTTGGATAGTATTAATATTATTATTTTTGGTAAAAACAACTAAAATAACTTAAGTTATCAACTTTGACAAAGACTTCTAGCTTTGACTATATTAAAATTGATTATTGCATTGACTTTTCATCTACCTTGACTTTTGAAAAATGTTGACTTTCATTTACTTTGACTTTTTGAAAAATGTTGACTTTTATTAACTTTGACTTTTTAGAAAATGTTGATTTTTCTCATCTTTGACTTTTCGTAATAGTTGACTTTTTGGTCTCCTTTGACTTTGACTTTTTATATTATTTGACCAAACTAGGTTTATTTAAATACTACTCATGTTATATGATATATGTGCATTCATAAAATTTTCATAAACATTTTTGGAGAAAATTTCATTTAAAATGCCGTTAAATGGCATTTGAAGACCCTTTCGCTAAATTTTTTAAACTAGTCTTTTAGACATTTTAAAAACTAGCCCTCCACTATTAAAAGACCTGGGATTTACTATAAATTAATTTTAAAACAAATTAAGAATTTAAAATAAACTTTTCGGGCGAAAAAGTAGTGTTTTGAGCCAAATAGTGATTTTTGCTAAACCCGATTCTTGTGTTGACTTTTGTTGACCAAGTATATATTGTAAATAAATATTTCATCATCCTAAATATTTTACTAAGGTAAAATTTCAATCAGAATTAAAAACAAAGGCTAATTTTGACTTTAGTCATTAAAAATCCAATTTTCAAGGTTTTCAAAGCACATTGGAGGAGAAAGATAAAGAACATTTTCAAGGTTTTCAAAGTATTTTTCTCATAGATTTTGCATTTCAAAGCCGAATTGAGTCATTCAAAGCTTGATTTCACATGTTGGGTACCCATTGCACATATTTATGACATCATTTAGCATCAAAGGTGAGAGAAAAAATAGATCTAGAAATTAAAGTTCATGTCAAATTTTATTTAATGCATGTATTGTTAATGTTTTGTTAAATTGCTTATAGATTATTGCTAAGTAGTTGTTAAGGACCAACTTGACGAGTTTATAGCCATTTTGAACGGTTGTAACGTGTATTTTTATTTTCTGGATATTTAATTGATAATTTGGATTGTTTGTTGAATAATTGTTGTTGTAGTGGTTGGAATTGATTGGTTGTTGCTTCTAAAAGTTTGTTAATTGTGGAGTAGTAATGTTGTATTGCCGAATTTTTGATTGGAATGTTGTAGCAAAAGTCCAAAAATTTCAGCCAAGTACATTGCCAAAATTAGGGTTGTTGGGCTTGTTTTGGATGGCTTTTGGTTGGTTTCCGGTGGGGCTAATGTAGGTGCATGTATGGTGGAGTGATAGGAAGTGGTTTGGAGGTTATTGGATTAGTAGAATGTAAGTTATGAAATTTAGAAGTTTGTGTAGTCTTTCATTAAAATGTTGAAATGTTGTCTTGGTTGTTGGGTAGTGTTTGTGTAGTTGTTTCTTGAATTATTGTAAGGTAGGTTTGGGATTGAATGCATGTTGATATGTGTGATAAGTTGGGTAGCCTACTTTGTCACCTAACTTGATTATCTTAGTTGTTTAATTGATGTTATGTTGATTAAAGTGTTGTTAATTGATTGATGATTGATGATCATCTGGAGGACAACCTGCTTGTTGTCTTCACAAAATATGAATGTTTATTATTATTGTCATGAGTCTTGCTTATGTGAAGAATGTGTACTTAGTAAATTTATCTGACATTATGTGTGTTTAATTGATTTTCTAGGTACGTGCTTTAGATATTAGTATAGTAAATTTATCTGACATTATGTGTGTTTAATTGATTTTCTAGGTACGTGCTTTAGATATTAGTAACAATGTGTGAATCTATCTTCTATAGATTACATTTTAAATTGTGTTAGATATCTTGCAAATATGATTAGGTATTATTGAACTCTAGCATAGTTACTAGTTTAATAGAATGAGTAAATTGAACTAAAAGTGCTATGTGTGTTATGAACAGTTTACTTTATATGTTATTAACTGTGTACATGCATTACCTGTAAAATGGTAAGTAATCTCTTCCCCCTGAAAGAGTCGGCTAGCAGCGGATCTCCCTAAAAGTGGATTAACAGAAGAAGGAATAGTAGATCAATGGTTATGGTGATCAGTAGGTGGTATTCAATGCTCAGAGTTTGGTATTTAATGATCGGCCTTTGACTTTTTCCCGGGTATCTTCATTTGGAATTCTTGCTTGGTGTTCTTATCCGGTATATGACTTTCGGTATCTGGTATTCCATTTGGAATTCTTATTTGGATTCTTTTGGGGCAAACGATAATCTTATTCGGCATTCTTCTTCGAGATTTCGATATGAAGATTCTTATTCGGTATATTTCATTGGAATTCTTCTTTGGTATTTTCTATCGGTATTCTTATATGGAATTCTTACATGGTGTTATCCCAAGTTCTTATTTCGGGATTATTATTCGGTATTCTCCAACGGTGATCTTGTTCGAAGTTCTCAGTTGGTATTCTTGATTAGTACTCTATTACGACATTTATGTTTGGCGTTTTTCTTCAGTAATTTATTTGGGATTTTTATTCGGAAGTCCTAGTCGGTGTTCTTATTCAGCGTTCCTATTCAAGTTTCTTGTTCAGGGATCCTTATTCGATGATCTTATTCGGTGTTCCTACTTGGTGTTCTTAGTTAGTATTTGGAATTTGGTATTCAGTCTTTCATTTCATATGTTTGAGTCAACCGTGCCTGAGTTACACTGAGGATCAAGCAAGAATTGCGCGAACGCAATTGTTTTAAGGGTGGGAGAATGTGAGACCCCGAAATTTTCCTTATTTGCAATTACGTATTTTTACCTGTTTAAATGTTATTAGAATTAGTATATATGTTTATATGTGAGTTATTAAATGATCTTGGATTAAATGTGCATTTAGAAGACATTTGAAAAACAAATAATGTGACTTTTCATTTTCTTTTGTAAAATTGTGTAGTATAACTAGACTATATGTAATTAAATGCTCATGAATAAATGTGGTCCCCAAAAATAGTCTACTAAAAATAGTATTTAAGTTGGATAGTATTAATATTATTATTTTTGGCAGAAACAACTAAAATAACTTAAGTTATCAATTTTGACCAAGACTTCTAGCTTTGAATTTATTGAAACTGATTATTGCGTTGACTTTTCATTTACATTGACTTTTGAAAAATGTTGACTTTCATTTACTTTGTCTTTTTGAAAAATGTTGACTTTTTAGAAAATGTTGCATTTTTATCATCTTTGACTTTTTGTACATGATGACTTTTTGGTCTCCTTTGACTTTGACTTTTTATATTATTTGACCAAACTATGTTTATTTAAATACTACTCATATTACATGATATATGTGCATTCATAAAATTTTCATTAACATTTTTGTAGAAAATTTCATTTAAAGTGCCGTTAAATGGCATTTGAAGACCCTTTCGCTAAATTTTTGAAAGTAGTCTTTTAAACATTTTAAAAACTAGTCCTCCATTATTAAAAGACCCGTGATTTACTATAAATTATTTCTGACACATATTAGGAATTCAAAATAGACTTTTCGGACGAAAAAGTAGCGTTTTGAGCCAAATAGTAAATTTGCTAAACCTGATTCTTGCGTTGACTTTTGTTGACCAAATATATATCTTAAATAAATATTTCATCATTCTAAATATTTTACTAAGGTAAAATTTCAATCAGAATTAAAAACAAAGGCTAATTTTGACTTTAGTCATTAAAAATTCAATTTTTGACAACTTTGACCAATTCTTTTTACATTGACTTTTTACTTAACTTAATATATACTCAAATATCAGCCAAAACACCACAAAACACACCAAAAACCGTGTCTCCTTGGAGGAGAAAGATAAAGAACATTTTTAAGGTTTTCAAAGCATTTTTTCAATAGATTTTGCATTTCAAAGCCGAATTGAGTCATTCAAAGCTTTATTTCACTTGTTGGAAACCTATTGTACACATTTCTAACATCATTTGGCATCAAAGGTGAGAGAAAAAATAGATCTAGAAATTAAAGTTCATGTCAAATTTTATTTAATGCATGTATAGTTATTGTTTTGTTAAATTGCTTATAGATTATTGCTAAGACCAACTTGATGAGTTTATAGCCATTTTAAATGGTTGTAACGTTTATTTTAATTTTTTGGGTATTTAATTGATAATTTGGCTTGTTTGTTGAATAATTGTTGTTGTAGTGGTTGGAATTGATTGGTTGTTGCTTATAAAAGTTTGGTAATTGTGGGGTAGCAATGTTGTATTGCCGAATTTTTGATTGGAATGTTGTAGCAAAAGTCCAAAAATTTCAGCCAAGTGCATTGCCAAAATTAGGGTTGTTGGGCTTGGTTTGGATGACTTTTGGTTGGGTTCTGGTGGGGCTAATGTAGGTGCATGTATGGTCGAGTGATAGAAGTGGTTTGGAGGTTATTGGATTAGTAGAATGTAAGTTATGAAATTTAGAAGTTTGTGTAGTCTTTCCTTAAAATGTCGAAATGTTGTCTTGGTTGTTGGGTAGTGTTTGTTTAGTTGTTTCTTGAATTATTGTAAGGTAGGTTTGGGATTGAGTGTATGTTGATATGTGTGATAAGTTGGGTGGCCTACTTTGTCACCTAACGTGGTTATCTTATTTGTTTAATTGATGTTATATTGATTAAAGTGTTGTTAACTCATTGATGATTGATGAACATCTGGAGGACAACCTATTTTGTTCTCTTCGCATAATATGAATGTTTATTATTATTGTCATGAGTCTTGATAGTGTGTGCCACCTCTCGGGCAGCATCGGATCATCGGGTTGATAGCAACATGACTAACTTAGACTACCCCCAACTCGCATGGGCAGAGATGCTATGGAGGGAGGGGCTAGATGAGGTACCTTGGTTATGTATTATGGGAGTTATAAGAAGATAGTTGAGATCGTGATGGTGTATGAAGCTACACCAACTAGTGTATCCTTTCTCAATTGGATGGTTATTTATGTGGCATGAAATGAAATGATGATGTTAATGATGTTTAATGTGTGATATTGTTCATAGGATGATTTCCAAAGTGGTAAAGTAAATGCTTTCAAAAGATCTATTGAATTCCTAATTGGGGCTTTGTTTTATATAAGCTCAATCTCATTCGTTTTCTGCAACCAGGTGTTATTGAACCAGATTTTGGGTATGTGCCTCAGGAAGCTGAGAATGTGCCTTATGTGGACGAGTCTTATGTGCCGAAGTCATATCCATGAGTTTGTCTTAGCTTTTGTAGTATGATGTATTGTATAACCTACTTAAAGATAAAGGCTTATATAATACTAGTTTAGTAGTCTTTCTTTTGAACATGATTAGATTGCTAGACTGGTTTATAATCTATTTTGCAAATGTATAATATAGCCTTTGGTTGATGTTGGAACAGAGGCGTATAACTTATGAATGGTTGTTTAATATATGAAATAGTTGTGGAGTAGTTGTTGATTATTGGAGTTGTTTTTATGAAGTTACAAAGGGTTGGTTTAGAGCCCTGATGTCCATGAAACTGTCGTTATACTGCCGAAATTCGGTTGCGTCCTGATTGGTTATAGGTGGGGTCGAGTTGGGGCATGACATGCTATCCTAATAGTCCAGTTGGTGGAACGAGGAGAGGGCTCGACAATCATACCACGGCGGTCAAAAAAGCGTTTTCCCTTCAGATAAGACGCACCGTAGGCCATCCTCGGCTTTCTTCATTTTTGATGAACAACAAAGAAAATCTCGTCTCGATATCCGAAGGCCTTTTCCTTCCCCCGCTGCATCTCCCTCCCTTCGTCGAGCCTTTCCTTTAATGGTTGGGGGAAGCATTCCCTTATTTGAACTTGGCGGGCACTCTTTCCAGCATTAGTCAAATCAAGTAGGGGGTGGGTTTGAACATAGACTCAAACATGATTTGAAGTGTCCTAGCTACGTCATGCGTTCAATGCAAAATCTGGAAAGCTGCAGGGATGAGAAAAAGAGGGCACTTTCTTGTGTTGGACTGAAAAAAAGGACTTAAGATAAGAGCGTCTTCTCTTAGCTTTCTTTCTCCCTCGCCTGTCGCCCGGCCCACGTTAGAGGGGAATATTAGCAAAGCGGGAAAAGACAGAGGGAGTGGAGCAGCATCTTATTCTCTTCGCAAGAACTTCTGGATCGGAGAAGCATTCGGAATGGGCTCTGCGTTCATTTCATTGGCAGAAAGGATCCAGGGGCTTCGGGAAACCCAAAAATGAATTTGACTTGATAGAGAGAATCAATGATAGATAAACAAGAGATAGATAAAGGATATATAAATTTCTCTAAAAAAAAGAGGAATAGAATAGACATCCCTTTAGATGTCTATCTATTCTTTATTATCTCCCGATTCTTTTTTCTATCGTTATATCTGCTCTCTCAAAAAAAATTGAGAGATAAAGAGCAGATGGATCCTATCCCCTATATTGAGCACTCATTCCTATCTATTGATAGAAAGATCTTCGTCAAATATCGGACATTGCCTTTTTTTAGGAATTCCTCATATCCAAGGCAGCTTATCACAAGCACCCCACTCCATATGACTAGTTGGGAGGGCTGTTCGCCTTTTGAATCAAACAAAGTAAGTAGTAAGGGCTTCATAGCTTCTTTCATTTTAAAGGAAAGCGAAGAACCAACCTTTAGTCAATAAGAGCCCTACTTCCCTCTTTGCGACCTCATCACTTCAATTCAAGGGCAAACCTATTTCTTAGTCACCGAGCTGAGCGCACCTTTGGTACTTCAATAGGGCAAGCTCTTTGATAGTGACTTCTTTCCTTTGGTAGGGCAACGAAAGGCTATTTCAATGACGGAAACAGCCAGAAACTCGAGAGGGACGCCTTTGGAAGTGTTCGCCAGTAACCAAAGCATCACTCCTTCTTTTTGATTATGTCGTGACACTGACTGAATCCAATCAATAAACCCGAAAATGAAACAAAGTGTGTTCCCTTTCGTCAAGTAGGTAAAGTAGGCATACAAACCACTTTGCCTTAGACTCTATTGGAACAAAGCAAAGAAGAAGGTGGAATGGAGAAAGGAAAGGAACAAGGGCAGTCTGCTCAGCGCAGCTATGTTGCAACACTACAGATAAAGCAGCGCTTTCGTGTAACATGCTATGGTCTCAACGCCTTTACAAGGTAGTGATGAGTTTCATGAGCTCTAAGCCCTGCCCACGAAGGCTAGGAAGATTAGACGCAATCTGAGTGGTACCACTCACCCTACCCTACCACGTATAGGCGGCCGTCCATCCTACAGCTGCCTAAAAAAGGAATTGCAGTGATCTTGAATAGGAATTCTATAGCGATAAATGGAATCCCCATAAAAATACCGCTAGATCGAGCACTAGTGATTTCAAATCCGGTCAAAATATTGGCTAATTGATCGAAGTGGGTAGCTCCAGTAGACCCATAGATCATGGAATAAATAGGTTGGGTAGGCCCAAGGACCACACTACACATATAAATGCGAACCCCCCTCGTTACCATACGTGCGACTCTCACCACATACAGCTCGCACAAAGCTCCTAAATCCATCCCGAGCCTTTTCTTCCACCTCTCTTCTCCAATCCTCGATCAAACTTGCATTCCCCAGGCGCTATGAAATAGGGGTCTTTCCTTTGCCTATCGTATGTATCGGCTTGGCTTCATCTCGAACAAGGACGCATTTTGGCGGATGCATACGTGTAGGAAGGCCGACGACTACATAGGCTAAAAGACTACAACTACAACACAAGCTGGAAGTGACTCACTTCTATTCTCATTGGGGAATCTATAGATTGTTGTAGTTCGCCAACCTCTCTAACTAACATACAATACAATTTCACTTCAGGGCACTACCACAAAAAGAAAGAGCTTCGCTCAATTGGCCTTCCTACGCTGACGAATGCCTCTTTTCTCTTGTCTGAAGTTTACAACAAACAAGTAGGAGAGGCAAGATTCGAACCTACGTAGAAAAACTTCAATAGATTTACAGTCTGCCACTTTTAACCACTCGGCCACTCTCCCATTCTCAGGCCGAGGCCTTCCTCAATGGGTTCTAATTCTTAGAAAGGGGGCAGCACCCTGAATCAATCAAAAAGCTTTTTGATTGATTTAATTGAAGGGAACTAAGACTATTAGCTTAGATAGTGTTCCGGGAGAATCTAGTCATTTAGTCAGTTCATAACAATCTCTGTAAAGCAAGGGGTAAAACTTCTACGATAGCTTCTCCCTCATGTAGTCATCGGCCTTCCCCAACCCCCCTTCGCCACTTCTGGTGAAGTTGCGAGCCTACTTAAATTAAATAGCTTACGCTTCCCTAGCCTATACTACTAAAATAGGGCTACAACAAGCAAAACAAGCTTTCCCCCTTCGTTTGTTGTGGGTCACGCCTTACCGCAGGCACTGAATGAATGAAATGAGTGGAGATCTTCCTTCCCCCTTGCTAATTATCAAGAACTTTGTTGCCACTAGTGGCGAAGAAAAATTCGACCATCCCACCCAAAAACAACTTGGAGCCTAAAGAGAAGAGAGCTCAGTCTATAAGAAGCTGGTAGAGCTTTAGCCATTAGGCCACATCCATCTATCCTACCTAAATAGTAACCCTTTTCTTGTTCGTTCTTCGAATGAGACTAGTAAAGACTAGTTGCTTCTAGCTAATGAAGATACTAGTCCAGTCTTACCAGTGGATCCTTCTTATCCCTAAGAATTGAACAAACCAAGTTCACCTATACGAGAGTGAGGAATAAAAACCAACAATCAACTTCCTACTTTTGATGTCCTACGATTCTGCTAGTTTAGAAATTAAGGAGAAGGACATGGGTTGCTAGGTCAAAAAACCAATAACTCAAAATTCTCCCCAAGTAGGATTTGAACCTACGACCAGTCAGTTAACAAACAACCGCTCTACCACTGAGATACTGAGGAACAACAAACTTAAAGAAGCCGACTCTCACTCTTTGGACCAACCTATGATAAAAAAAAATGAGTTCGTCACTCTTTTCCACATACACCGGGAGAAAAGGTTACGATAGCAAACCCCTCCCCGGCCAGAGAGCCCCCAGGAAAAGGAGGCGGCGATCAACCATCCACTCTCGAGATTCATATTGATCAATTGATCTCCGCGTCTTGCCAGTTCCCTAAGTAGACTCACTCAACCGAGGGGCAACAGAGGTTGGAACTCTTCCTGCCAAAAGGAACCTACTTCTCATCCTAGGAGTTAGCAGGAAAGAGTCCCTTCTTTGTCTGTCTTTTTGAGTTTTGACTACTAAGTAGTACTTCTGCTATTCAATCATAGAATCGATTCCGATCAAGCTGGAAAAGGTAAGCCCTATATATGTTATTAATAAAGTGCTAACACCCTATCTATAGTAAGGGGCCCTTTCTTGCTCATTAGCGCTCTTTTTTTATTGTAGCTAGGTCAAACCTCACCCTATTAGTCGAGCATCTTCAAACCTCTTTCTTTCTCAAAGTCAACTTTCTCGCTTGTTAGTCAAGCTTTGAAGCCCCTAATGGGATATTTGAAGAAGTTCAGGTTTGGAACCCTATACCTATACAAGGGGCTGGTCTCGATCTCACTTGTTGGTACCCCTTTCGATAATTGTTGACTCAACATTGATTTTATGCTTGAGTTCTATTTCATACCCTCTATCCATCGAGTCAAGTAATTCGCTATTGGAAATTATTCCGCCGCCTATCTCATGCCATCCTTTTTCTTTTTCCATATTGGTTCCTAGTGTTACTCAATCAAGATTTGCCCTCAAGAGAGGGAAGAGCCTTTACTTTAGGTTAGGCCGGTCTCATCATTCACGCTTTTCCCCGTCCGAGAATCTCCATCTGCTTTAAGTAGGCGCGAGCAAGAATCCTTATATCAGCTTGGTTGTTCAAAAGACTATCTCTTTACCCTTTGCATCTTCATCTTTTTGAAAGCCCAAACCCATTCTTCTGGATCTTAGTCTTATTTTAGGTGCAAAGCCTCTTCAATAAAGACATCTTTCTTTCCTTTTCTTCTATTTCTCATTTTGTTGATTGAAAAAGAATAAGCGTTATCCATTGATTAAATGGAGGGTTTGCTACAGTGATTCAAGCGGTTGGTGGCCCCTTCGAGAGTTGCGAGTCCTTGCCACTGACTGAGTGGTAGCTCATGCTCAAAACTCCTCTGACACGAGTCCTAGTCGTTGCGCTGAGGTCCATTTCCCGGCTTCGCTTGTGAGACTTGCACTTCTGGCTAAGGCCAATAGGTCAAAAATGGAATTATTATAGCAGGTGAGTCTAGTAATTAGGGACGGCCATTCGGTCATCTATGATACTAGGACCAATAGGTCAAAAATGGGTTTGTGCCGCAAGTGTTGAATGATATACTCTACACATGTATGGGCTTACAGGGCTAGGACTCATAAATCCTTTCCTTCATTCATCAATAGGGCCCTGGTCGGTCACTTTTTTGGGCCGGGATCGATAAGTGGAAGTCATAAAAAATAGATCTTTCTCTTCGAACCTCAGATCAAGAGGAAGGGTTGCTTGTCAAGCAAACTTATATATAAATAAAAAGATTCGCTATCTTTTAACCGGCTCTTCTTCTTTGTCAACGCTACTAAGGACCTATAGGTTTTCCTACTTAACTTACGAAAGATAATGAGAATGGGTTTTTCAAATAAAAAGGAAAATGCGCTACTTAGTTTCGCAAGCCTTTGTCATAGTCAATCAACTAAGTAGGGCCTAAGGCCCCCTGCGAATCCGTAAATCTGAGGAGCATGCCGCAGCAAAAAGATGGTCCCCTATGCATTTCATTCTTTCCGGAAGGGAGAAATAGAAGTAACCCCCATCATAGTGAACCTCTCCTTGTGATCAGGATGAGGTAGATACCTCCCAGCGGGGGGACGGACCGAATCAGAGTTTCCTTAGGTAGCCATCAACCTACATTTATCCTTAAACTTCCGTGCTTGGTGGAGAAGAAGCGAACAAAGGTACGCTGGCTTGCTGTCTTGTTCTCTGTTGCGAATTGGGATCGCTCGCCAACTAGGTCAAATTGGAGCAAGAAAGGTTGAGAACATATTACTGATAAATCCATATTTTTAGTAATTTTAACTTATTGAATCATGTATATTGCATTATCACTTCAAGCTTAATTGTATATTTTACACAAATTTAGTGCAATATAGGTTCTGAAGAAGAAATAGCAAAAATGGCCACAAAAGCCAACACTTGAACAAGAAGTTCTACACAATACTAAAGAAGGAAGGTCGAGCGACTTTTACATGAGCAAATCGAGATTGAATTTGGCCAAACGGAGTGCGAAAATGAATTCAGAATGCTGAAAAACCTTGAAAAAGCTTTGGTCAACTTTCGGTCAATGCATGAATAGTAAAGTCAAAGGTCAATGTATGAATAGTAAAAGTCAACGTGTGAACAGAGACCAATTGAGCATGAATAGTAAAAGTCAATGCATGAATAGTAAAGTCAAAGGTCAATGGATAAATAGTAGAATTAGCACTTGAATAGTAAATTTTGATGACATCACGCTGACACAATGATGACCTAGGCGATGACGTCATGCTGACATAATAATGACCTAGGCGCTGACGTCATGCTGACACAATAATGACATCACGGTGTGAATAATACTCATGAATAGTACCGAAATTGTCCTATAAATACACCTTCCTCATTTCATTTTTCTTGTACCATTTTTCTCTTATTAGCATAGATTGTGCTACTCTAGTATTTGTGAAGTGAGTTTTGAGTGTTTTAATTATTATTCTTAGTTTTGTGCATAGTTTTAATCCCGAGGGGAGGGTCTAGTGAGCTATCAACATACCGACATCATAACGGTCTACCGAAATCTGTACAACACGATAAGTATTCTTTTATTTCGGTTTACGTTACGATTTCTTGTACTTTAATGTTTATCATGACACACTAGACCCGAGATTCGGGGTGGTATGTGTAAGGTTATTCTTGTATATATGTTGTGATTCAGATTTATTAAAGTCTCGTATTTATATTTTTAAGTATTCTTTTATTAATTATACGTATACTTGTAGTTATATTATATTTAATTGAAAGTACATATACTCCCGGTTTTGTAAACCAGTGGCAATACGAGACTACCTCGGATGGATTCTAGTCTAGTTGTACCGACACCTCCAGGTTATATACGTGAAAGATTAATTGAGAGATTGGAAATCGTTAGGTTGTACCAACACATCCAGTCTTGTTAATTAATTAATCTTATCACTTACGTAATTAAAGGCTCATTTCAGTAATGGAAGCTTGTAGCCTTATTTCTGAAGGACTTAACTTTTAATCTGAATCAATAACTTTGTACTTGCATATACCGAGCTATAACCACCCTGAATCATTAACCCTTTGGATTTTTAGTGTTGAGTGTTGTGATTATTTAATTTAGTACTTTTGACTAATTCACTTTTGGACCTTGTTACTACCGTATCTTTGGACATTTTGTGGTCATTTCTTGGACTTAATTTTCCGTACTTCCGTATTTTTGGACTTTTGGACTTAATCAAATTTATCCATGACGGGAGATAGTCAAACAATTCTGAATTAAGGACTTAACTTAATTTGATAACCCAATCTCCGTGATCGACCCTCTACTCGCCACAGCTAGAGGTAATTCGGGGTAAGCACTATTTCAATCATATAACCTCACTATTTTTTAGCGCAAAACGACGCGATCAAAATTTGGCATCGTTGCCGGGGATCGGTGTTCATCAAATAAGGTAAGTTTTTGATTTATGTATATAAGTGTTAATATGTATATATTTTAGATTTTAGTTTTTATTTTTATTTAAGTCAATTTTGTTTTTTTGTATAGACTTTATTTCAATTTTTCTTTTTTTGTTTCTTTTTCATGTTTTAATTTTATATGCATGGTTGAAGATCTTTAAAGCCACCCATCTTTGTTTTTGATTCAAAAATTGAGAAAACTTTTAAATTCAGAAATAAAGCACATAAATTTCTAATCATGGCCGATCAAAATCTGAATCAAAACCAAAATCAGGATCAAGTGGAAGGTAGAGAAGTAGGAAATGTGAAGAGGAGCATAAAAGATTTTTCCACACCACAAGATTATGTTCTTCCACGAGCTATCGCCTTACCTGAAACTGATGATGGTTTTAAAATAAAGTCTCACATGATTTCAATGTTTCCCTTGTTCCACGGTCTTTCTAATGAAAACCCGTATGATCACATTAATACTTTTGTTCATACATGCAGATCGATCAATACTAGAATTGCCTCAGAAGAGGTTGTTAAGTTGAGATTGTTTCCTTACTCTTTAATGGGTCAAGCACAAAATTGGTTTTACAGATTACGTTCTGGTTCTATCACTTCTTGGGGACAATTGCATAGAGAATTTCTTGAAAGATTTTACTCTTCTTCAAAAACCAATGAATGTAGGAATCAATTAAATAATTTATCTCAGTTACCTGGAGAGGCACTTCATGAGAGTTAGGACATATTTGAAACCTTAACTTATGAATGTCCACACCACAGTATTCTAGATTGGCAATTAGCTCAGAATTTCTATCAAGGGTTAAATGAGCATAATCAAAGTTTGCTCGATTCAGCTTGTAATGGTTCACTTCTTGAAAAATTTCCAGAAGAAGCCACAAAATTGTTCATAAAACTGAGCAACAATTCACAAAAGCATGCATCTTCATCTAGAGAAAGGAGAGAAAGTGTAGGTTCAAATTATTACAATTCTTTGACATCAAAGATTGAAAATCTAACTTTTACCTTGGAAAAAATGGTTAAAATGAAAGAATCATTGCATGTAGTTGATTCAGGTGAAGGTGTTCTTGCATCAAATCCCAATTCAATTTCAGAGCAAGTTTGTGCTGCTTATAGATATCCCCGTAATTATGATCCATTCTCTAACACTTATAATCCAGGTACACGAGATCATCCAAATTTCAGGTGGGATCAGAATTGGGAAGATGTTCAACAACAAAGACCAAGAAGCTATCCTCCAGGATTTCATTCAGTTCCACAAGGACAGGTACCTACGAGCTCTAATTCAGGTTCAAATTCTTATGGGACTACTTTTGAAGAACATGTTTTGAAAAAGCTTCACAGCTAGGATGTAATACCCGAGCCCGGAATGTGAAATTTTCCTGTTTATTTTTCTAAAAATTATATTTTTTTCTTAAATTCTTTGAAATCTAATTGTTATTTCTTTATTGTTGCAAAGTGCATTGCATTTCGAGAGCGATAGTTAGAGCGTGTTTTCTAGTCCTCAGCAAATAGTAAAAATAGTATTTTTAGAGTTTTAATGTTTCTTGTTAGATAGCTTTAATTCAATTGAAATTTTTGACTTGTTTTAAGCTTAATTTGCCTACAAAATAAACTAGCTTGACCAAATTTTAATTAGTTTGACCAAAGCCTTGACCAATTGACTTAGCTTGTCATCTTTTAATAGCTTATAATAGCAAAAAAAAAAAAAACAAATGAAAGCTGAAAAAATAAGGAGAAGGCCGAAACCTTGAAGGAAAAAGAAAAAAAAAGTTTTCAACATTCAATCTTCAAATCTTCGCGAGAGCTTGCACAGGGTTGTTTTTTAGGCTTCCAACGTGGTTTTCCTAGCGTCTAGGAGCGTCTAAGGTGAGGGAAGCATCTTTATTTGCGCATTTGAATGTTTGATATATAAACTTTAATTTTTAGGTTTTATGCGTAGATCGTTATTTTATCCGTTTTGATGCTTGAAGAATGTTCCTTGTCAATTGTAGAACATGTATTTGTAGCTTTTTAGCATTTTCTACGGTTAAATATAGCGATTGTAATTTAAAATGCGAATAGAATAGTAAATTATGAATAGTAAATCCCCGTTTCGTAAAAGTTGCTCCGTTTTGTGTTCGGTTGATGTGAAAAGATGCTAGATATGTTAGAATGCCTAAATGCATGATTTTTTGGGGTGTGTAATGGAAAAATGGAGAAAAATGGCTTGGTACATGTTGGGGTCGTTTAGGTCGAGTTTAGCTTTTCCTCGTTTTGCATGATGGCGTTGTCTCGGGAGGCCATGGAAACACTTTTGGTGTGGTTATGGCGTTGGTTGGGTGTTTGGTTAGGGTAGCTATAGTTCAAATGAGCAAAGCGGGAAATCGGGGCTTTGCGGGAATTCTAGGGTAAAGTAGGGTTTCATGGTCTTTAGACGTGCCTTATGGTGACCTAGGAGGAATGGTGAAGTCGATTTTCAAAACTCGTGGTTCGTTTGAAAGTAGTAGCGTTTTGAAAGTTGGGGTCGTTTTGTGTTTTTGTTGGTTTTCATAGTGTTATGCCTGTAGAATGCTTATTATTGCTTGTTATGCTTGTTAAAGTTGATTATGATTGAAATGTTTATCAACTGCTGCTATTGCGTGCGAGAGTAACCTACTTTGTTATTCTCCCACATGTAGCTCTATTGCTCGATTGCTCGATTGTTGCATTGTATTTTGTATTGCATTCATAGAGTCAGGGGCGGTGTGATGGGCCTCTTTGGGTAGCCTCGGGTTGCCAGGGTTGGTTGCCCTAGCTCCGTGTCCCATTCCCTTTCTTGCTTGGGTTGCCTCCCAGGAAGATTTGGGTCATAGAATTGATTGGATACTTCCGGGGTATTCCAAACTAAAGTTATAAGGTGGTTGGTCCGGCGCGTCGTCATCGGATTCGTGATTGAAAGTTGCTCCTGGAATTGAATTGTATCCTTTAATTGAATGGTTATAGTCTTAATGCTGTCTTGATTTATTGTTGTCTTTGCTTGTATCTCTATATGATAATTGTTGATCTACTTGACTATTTGCATTGCATTCTCCTCTCACCTCCGTCCTTGAGACCAATTACCCTCGCTGAGCAATAGTTTTTGCTCATTCCTTTCTATACTATATTTTACAGGAGTAGTTGAAGCTGATCCTATTGAGGTAGTTGAGGAGGAGGAGCAAGTGGAGGTGTTTCCTTGATAGCACTTTCTTTGCTTAGCTGGTGGTTGGTTGCCAGTCTTTTGTGCGGGCCATGTTTGATGTGTATATTGCTTTGTTGACGCTTCATTTTGAGGCTTGTAGCCTTGTATGTAGTTCTATTTTGAGGCCACTATGGTCTTATGATGTAAAAGTTGAAAGATTGTAACGTTGTAAAGATATACTCACGTGACTAGTAAGAACTGCATGCTAATGGTTTAACTGTTTAGTGGCATGCATACTTGTGTAGTATGCATGACATTTTTGGTTTGCAAAGTTGTTTAATGAGGAGATGTATATTTTCTAAGAGAAAGTTGACTTGGTTCAAATAATTATTGTGGTTTCGCGAGTATTATGTTGAATGTATGGTTTTCGGATCGTCCACGGTACAGAGGAGACTCCGTCTGTATGTCGGGTCCGGGCTTGGCCTTTTGCAGGGTCGGGTCGGGGTGTGACATCTTTAGGTGGTATCAGAGCCAGGTTAGTATTGCATGAGCCGTGATATGTTTCTCGGTCTGTGGGGTAAAGGTCTAGAATGATAAAGTGTTATTGCATGATTGTTAAGTAAAAAGTGTTATAGTATGACTGTGTGAACTTGGGTGCTTATGTGTTTAAGTGAATTAGCTTGACATGTCAATCTTGTGTTATGTGAATTGTGTGATAGGATATTTGATTGTTATTGACTTGAGTGTTATCTAATCTTATGTGTTATATTTCTGTCTATAAACTGCATTTATATGTGGCCAGCTACTGTAAGTTGTTACTATGCCGCCACGACGTAGTACTCAAGGTCAAGGGGCAGATGAAGAGGTAGCAGAACAGGGTCAGCAACCAATACCTGAATAGTTTATGGCTACTATGATCACACTGCAGTTGACCGGATTACTCAGGTACTGCATGTGCAGAGGCAGGAAAGGAATAATCCCTAGGGAAATCAAGCTAATCCTGGTGGACAAGGGCATAGGGCTGAGAATAATCAGTTTGAGAAATTCCTGAGGCACGAGCTAGGTAAGTTCTTCGGAGAGCCGGATGACGAGGCAGCTGAGAGATGGATTAACCGTGTTGAGAAAATTTACGCTGCTTTGAGGTACACTGACGAGGCAAAGATAGCTTATGCAGCATTCCTGTTTGAGGGCGAAGCGGAACAATGATGGAACACTATTAGGTTGAGGTGGGACTGTGAGGATGTTCCGCATTTGTGGGATGATTTCGTGAGTGAGTTTCGGGACAAATATATTCCCGAGATGGCTAGGGAAAGGCGAGAAGACGAATTTGTGGCCTTGAAGCAAGGAAACATGACTGTCGCATAGTATGAGGCTAGGTTTGTCAGCCTGTCAAGGTATATGCCTGAGTTGGTGCACCCAGCTAGGAGGATGATTAGTAGGTTTGTTCGTGGGCTGAGAATGGATATACAGCTGCATTTGACTGGGCAGACTTATACTACTTTTCCCGAGGCATTCCAAGCAGCCTCGAAGTTTGAGAAACGGAAGGCAGAGATGATAGCTGAGAGTAGCCAACCGGGTAAGAAACAGTACTTGGGCCAGAGCAGCCAGAGTCAGTAGAGGCAGTATCAGACTTTTGTTCAGGTTCCGCAGCAGCGTCTGTATCAACCTCAGTATCAAATTTAAGGGAGACCAGCTGCGACTAGACCCCAGTAGGGAGGTACAGTTCCTACCACTGCCAGAACCCCCGCACCTACGGGAAACACTGTTGTAAGGCAAAATCAGCAGTGTAACTTTTGTAATCGATTGGGGCACATTGAAGCTAATTGCTGGAGAAAGAGTGGTAAGTGCATTGGTTGTGGGAGTGATCAGCATAGGGTGAAAGATTGCCCTAAGTTTAAGAATGTTCAGGGCCATACTAGAGGCCAGGGTATGCAGAACAGGGCTGCAGGTGCAGGTTCAGCACAGAGGGTACAGGCTAGGGTCTTTGCACTGGATACGGAGGAGTTACCCGATACTACAGCAATAGTAGAAGGTACCTTTCTTCTCAATACTCAGCCAGTTAAAGTTTTGATTGATCCCGGAGCTACACATTCGTTTATAACTCCTGCATGTGCATGATCTGTGAATGTTTGCATTGATAAACTGCCACATAAAGTTGAAGTTAGTACGCTTTTGGGTGAGAAATTTGTTACTGAGTCTATTTGCAAATCTTATGATATATGCATTAAGGACCGTAATTTTCCTGCTGATTTAATTATACTGCCCTTCTGTGACATTGAAATCATTTTGGGAATGGACTGGTTGGGGAAGTACTATGCTCAGTTGGATTGTAGAACAAAAATTGTTTATCTTCAGATTCCTGACCTACCGGTACTAGAGATTGTTGGGAACTGCAGGGCTGCCCGAATACCTCTTTTATCATCAATCAAGGCTTCTAAGTTGTTGAATAAAGGTTGTGAAGCTTACCTAGCTTATCTAATCAATCAGCCTACTGATAAGTTGAATTTGAATAAGGTTCCGATTGTTAAAGACTTCCCTGGTGTATTTCCCGAGGAATTACCAGGTTTACCACTGGATAGAGAGATTGAATTTGTGATTGACCTTATGCCGGGCACTGCGCCAATTTCTAGGAGTCCTTATAGAATGGCACCGGCCGAACTTCAAGAATTGAAAATTCAGCTTCAGAACTTGCTTGAGAAAGGGTTTATACAACCTAGTTCTTCGCCGTGGGGTGCGCCTGTGTTGTTTGTGAGAAAGAAAGACGGCATGCTTCGATTATGTATTGATTACAGGGGACTTAATCAAGTCATGATTAAGAACAAATACCCCTTGCCGTTGATTGAAGAATTGTTTGACCAGTTGCAGGGTGCGAGTGTTTACTCCAATTTTGACTTGAGGCAGGGTTACTATCAACTCAGGAATCGGAGTGATGATTTACCTAAGACGGCATTCAGGACTAGATATGGCCACTATGAATTTGTTGTGTTACCGTTTGGATTGACGAATGCACCAGCCGTATTCATGGACTTAATGCAGAGGGTTTTTCGACCTTATCTTGATCAATTTGTCGTAATCTTTATTGACGACATTCTAGTATACTATAAGAATGAGGCTGAACATGAACAACATTTGAAGATTGTGCTACAGACTTTGCAAGAAAACAAGCTTTTTGCTAAATTCAGCAAGTGCGAATTCTGGTTGAATCAAATATCTTTTCTAGGCCATATTATTTCACATCAAGGAATTTCAGTAGACCCAGCTAAGATTGAAGTTATTTCATCCTGGAAGAGACCTGAAACGGTGTTAGAGATTTGGAGCTTTCTGGGGTTGGCAGGTTATTATCGGAGGTTTGTTAAAGACTTTTCGAAAATTTTTGGACCTTTAAGCCAGTTGACTCGAAAGAAAGTTACTTACAATTGGGATGCTAAATGTGAATCCAGTTTCCAAGAACTGAAGAAGAGACTAACTACAGCTCCTATATTAGCTTTACCTGAAGGTACAAAAAACTTTGTTGTCTACAGTGATTCATCTAAAGAAGGTTTGGGCTGTGTTTTAATGCAGAATGGTAAGGTGATTGCCTATGCTTCTAGGAAGTTGAAACCTTATGAAGTCAATTACCTTACACATGATCTTGAGTTAGCTGCAGTTGTGTTTGCTTTAAAAAAGTGGCGTCATTACTTGTGGGGTAGCAGATTTGAAATTTTTACTGACCACAAGAGTCTCAAATATTTGTTTTCACAAAAAGATTTGAATATGAGGCAGCAAAGATGGCTAGAGCTATTAAGTGGCTACAATTGTTCTATAAACTACGTGCCAGGTAAGACAAATATTGTTGCAGATGCTTTGAGCCGAAAGGCTACTGTTGCAAGCCTAATTATCAAGGATTGGGAGACTTTGGAGGAAATTTGTTCATGGAAGCCAGAAGCTACTGAGGTAGGGATTCGATTTGCTATCTTACAAATTCAGTCAGGATTACTAACACAAATCAGGGAGGCTCAGAAGACTGATCCTCACATCTTGAAAATCCAAGAAAAAGCAAAAGGGGGAGAGTCGGAGTTTAAATTACATGTAGATGGTATCTTCAGATTCAGGGGCAGAGTGTGTGTTCCTGGTGATCCGACTTTGAAGAATGAGATTTTGTCCGAGGCACATAATTCAAGATATACAATTCACCCGGGTAGTACTAAAATGTATAAAGATCTGAAACAACACTTCTGGTGGAACAATATGAAGAGGGAGATTGCTGGGTATGTATCCAGGTGTTTAACTTCTCAGAGGGTTAAAGTTGAGCATCAGAGGCCAGCCGGGCTTCTGCAACCGTTGTCGATTCCGCAATGGAAGTGGGTGCATGTAACAATGGATCTTGTGACCGATCTTCTGAGATCTCCAAGAGGATCTGTGACGCCCGAGATTTAGCCATGCATTTAATTACTGTTGCATCCCTTGCTTGCCATTTACTTCTGTACTTTACTAACTGACTTCTGTAGCTACTATTCACTCCGTTTTCAAACTACATTCTATTAGTGAATTAACATTTTTATTAAATCATATTAATTGTTAAAGGAGTGAGAAAAATGTGCAATTGAACTAGAAGCGATAGGAGCGCTCGTTTAGAAAATGATTTTAGTAGTTCAATGAATAGTATTACGTAACTGACTTAGAGTTTTAATTAACTAGCACACATGCTTCACTTTAGGCTCGTTTTAAGCTTACTACACGCATTATAAGTGACCTTTTAAATACCCAAACTTGACCCCACCCAACTATGCACCCTATATTACCCACCTTAGCTCATAACTAGCAAAGAACAAAACAAAAAAAATGCTGAAAAATCACTGTAGCAAATCCGAGAATAGTGTAGGAGGAGAATGAGAGGATTTTGCTCATCAAATCTTCAAGCCAAGCCAAGCCAAGCTAGGAGCAAGTAGTTTAGGGTGTTTGCTAGCCTCCCGAGAGTTCCTACGCGCAATTGGTGAGGGTTTTCATGACTTTTTATGCATATCTAAAATGTTACATTTTTCTTGATTTGTTGAAAATGTTATCAAATGCTATTGCAAAGCTTATCTATGCTATTATACCTTGTATATAAGTGCTAGAGAACATATTTGAGCTATTAGTTCGCATTTTAAACGGTTGGAATCGTCATTTGAATTTATGAGGTGAATAGTGACATTTTTCTAGGGTTTTGTGTAATTGCACATATTAGCTTGATTTAACACTCTTAATAGATGCCTTAGGTGCTAATGAAGGTAGTCTAATAGCCCCGTGCACTTGAATTGCTCTAGAATCGCATAAAACGTGAAATAGCCGACTTTAACAAAGGGGTTTCGGGGTTCATGCGAATCCGGGTGGATTCGGGCTTCAATTCTAGTATCCTTAAGCTACCTAGGTGCTATAGAAGCCATGATATCTCTTGTTTGAAGCCCGGACAATGTATGTATAGTTTAAAGCCATAAGAGAGAATTTGGGGCTTTCGGGGAAATCGCAGCCATTTGAATAAGTTAGAGGGTTGAGATGGTACCTTGAGGGTTAGTTAGAAGGTTGGGAGAGTTTCCCTTGAAAATGGAATCATTAACCTTGGTTTGGAAGAGAAATAGTTTGAAAAACAAAGGGGTTTATGTGCTATTTCGGTTGTCTCACACTTTTAAACCCATGGTATGACTTCTTGAGTGTTTATATGTGATTTTAAATTGATTTGGAGCTTTTGGTATGATTCTATGCTTATTTTGTATATGTTCCTTTGTAAACTGCTTATTAGCTTCTATAATTGCTTCTATGCTAATTGCCTCGAGGTCAACCTACTTTGTTGATCCTCATATGTGTTAATGCTTATATTATTGCTATTAACTTGCCATCGTTAAGTGCATTGCATCGTGGTTGCGCAACCATAATGTCAGGGGCGGATGTGTTGAATATCGGCTGGGCGGCAGAGGGCTTGCCGGTGGATATTCAAACTCCGTACCCTAGTCCCTCATTCGCCTGGTCCGGAGATTGCCAGGGGATGTTGGGTCGTAGGATTATCGGGGTACATCCGGAGTACACCCACTGGAGTGTTTGGGGTTATGCCGGCTTATCGTGATCGTGATCGTGCTCGTGGTTCGTGGTTCGTGGTTCGTGGATCGTGAATGAAGACCAGTGAAGATTGATGTATAAGGGATTGTGTGAAATGTATCCTTTTAAATGTGTGGTTACTTATGTTATCATTGCTTCTTAAATTGTCTAAGTGATATTGTTGTATTATCTGTTGCATTGCACGCCCCGGGACTATATCCCTCACTGGGCAACAGTGGTTGCTCATACCTCGCTAACATGTTTCAGGTGGCACAGTTGGTGGAGTTGCCTTAGCTGCTGTGTGATATTTGTCTGAGGTGGATGTGCTTTCTGGTTATGTGAAGAATTTGTTGTCCTATGTATAATCTATTTTGGGGCCTTAAAGCTCATGTATGTATTTGAGTAATATGTAAGCTGGAAGTCTGATAATGTAGTAGCAGTGGTAATTCTATGGCTTGTAATAACTTATATTTCTATTTCTAGTTGCTTTGCATGCTTGGGAGTGAATGGCTTAGTGTAGAATGTTTTATCTCTAAGTATGTTTTAATGTTATCCTAGAATGGCATGGTTATTAGACTATATTATAAACAAGTTACTTGCATGCTTGTGTGGTTTTGGAACTGTTGTTTGCTTCAAGGCTCGGATGGCCGTGAATCTTTAAATATTTAGCCATGAAAAGTTTGTTTACCTTGTAGTTACCTTATTTGAGAATTTACAGGTTTTCAGAATGTCCATAGTACAGGGGAAACTCTGTCCCTTTTTCCCCTAAAATTTTGTGACCGGGTTTGGTATTGGGTTGAGAATAGCATGGTTATTAGAGCCTCCGGTCTCGTGAGGGATCGGAGCGTTACAGGTGGTATCAGAGCTTAGTTAGCTCTAAGCCAGGACAGGGTCCTCGGCCTGTCGAGTAGTAACCCTTACGTGTGTGCTTGTTAAGAGTGTGTCTTGAAAGTGTATGCCTGCATGCGTGATTGTGTGTCTTGTTTTGAATGTGTGCACCTATGTGATATAATTATGTGTTACGTGCTAAATGTGTGCTAAGTGAAGTAAAGTGGCTGGTTATGCATCAAATTGACCTCGTGAATTGTTAATTGCTTGAACTGTTACTTGTAATGTGTGCATTTGAAAGTCTTTGATTGAGTTGTGTTATGATGGACTTGATTGTCGTGCTTGAATGACTTTGATGATTACACTGTTTCATAAACTCTTATATAAACATGTTTGCATAATAGTTTAAAACATATATGTGTAAATGTGATATCTTGGCATTCATACATGTCTCGTTGAAATGGTAAGAAAGACTTCTTCCTCCCCCTGAAGAGAAGTGATTAGCAACAAGCCCTCCAAGTTGTGTGGATTAGCGGGAATGAGAATGTTTGTAAGCGGAGCTCAGTTATTGGGATTTCTTCCAAGGCATTCTTCTACGCTCAGTAGTCAGAAATGAATGGCTTCCTTTGGGATTTCTATATGACCGTTCTCTCGGTTTTCTTATTGAGTATTCTTCTAGTATTTTCTTGTTGGTATTACTCGGAAGACTTAGTTTGGGATTCTAATCAGCCTTATTATATGGAATTATCTTCTGTATTTGTACTCTAAATTCTTATTGGTATTTTCTCTCCACTATTAGTTGGGATTCTATTCTTCTATGGTATTCGTGCCAGCGGGATTCTTATTTGGATTTCGAAGTAGCATCTCTATTGGAGCCTTTATTTGGCCTTATTACGTGAGGTTCGCAGGCAATACTACTGGGATTTCTTAATGAGCTCCCACGAGAGTTCGTATATGGTATTCTTGCTTAGCAACTGATGACGAGTAATCGGAGTTGGTTTTCAGTTGTTGTGGAGTTCCCTTGTGAAGAAGAAATTGCGTGGACGCAATTAGTTTAAGGGGGAGAGGATGTGACGCCCGAGATTTAGCCATGCATTCAATTACTGTTGCATCCCTTGCTTGCCATTTACTTCTGTACTTTACTAACTGACTTCTGTAGCTACTATTCACTCCGTTTTCAAACTACATTCTATTAGTGAATTAACATTTTTATTAAATCATATTAATTGTTAAAGGAGTGAGAAAAATGTGCAATTGAACTAGAAGCGATAGGAGCGCTCGTTTAGAAAATGATTTTAGTAGTTCAATGAATAGTATTACGTAACTGACTTAGAGTTTTAATTAACTAGCACACATGCTTCACTTTAGGCTCGTTTTAAGCTTACTACACGCATTATAAGTGACCTTTTAAATACCCAAACTTGACCCCACCCAACTATGCACCCTATATTACCCACCTTAGCTCATAACTAGCAAAGAACAAAACAAAAAAAATGCTGAAAAATCACTGTAGCAAATCCGAGAATAGTGTAGGAGGAGAATGAGAGGATTTTGCTCATCAAATCTTCAAGCCAAGCCAAGCCAAGCTAGGAGCAAGTAGTTTAGGGTGTTTGCTAGCCTCCCGAGAGTTCCTACGCGCAATTGGTGAGGGTTTTCATGACTTTTTATGCATATCTAAAATGTTACATTTTTCTTGATTTGTTAAAAATGTTATCAAATGCTATTGCAAAGCTTATCTATGCTATTATACCTTGTATATAAGTGCTAGAGAACACATTTGAGCTATTAGTTCGCATTTTAAACGGTTGGAATCGTCATTTGAATTTATGAGGTGAATAGTGACATTTTTCTAGGGTTTTGTGTAATTGCACATATTAGCTTGATTTAACACTCTTAATAGATGCCTTAGGTGCTAATGAAGGTAGTCTAATAGCCCCGTGCACTTGAATTGCTCTAGAATCGCATAAAACGTGAAATAGCCGACTTTAACAAAGGGGTTTCGGGGTTCATGCGAATCCAGGTGGATTCGGGCTTCAATTCTAGTATCCTTAAGCTACCTAGGTGCTATAGAAGCCTTGATTTCTCTTGTTTGAAGCCCGGACAATGTATGTGTAGTTTAAAGCCATAAGAGAGAATTTGGGGCTTTCGGGGAAATCGCAGCCATTTGAATAAGTTAGAGGGTTGAGATGGTACCTTGAGGGTTAGTTAGAAGGTTGGGAGAGTTTCCCTTGAAAATGGAATCATTAACCTTGGTTTGGAAGAGAAATAGTTTGAAAAACAAAGGGGTTTATGTGCTATTTCAGTTGTCTCACACTTTTAAACCCATGGTATGACTTCTTGAGTGTTTATATGTGATTTTAAATTGATTTGGAGCTTTTGGTATGATTCTATGCTTATTTTGTATATGTTCCTTTGTAAACTGCTTATTAGCTTCTATAATTGCTTCTATGCTAATTGCCTCGAGGTCAACCTACTTTGTTGATCCTCATATGTGTTAATGCTTATATTATTGCTATTAACTTGCCATCGTTAAGTGCATTGCATCGTGGTTGCGCAACCATAATGTCAGGGGCGGATGTGTTGAATATCGGCTGGGCGGCAGAGGGCTTGCCGGTGGATATTCAAACTCCGTACCCTAGTCCCTCATTCGCCTGGTCCGGAGATTGCCAGGGGATGTTGGGTCGTAGGATTATCGGGGTACATCCGGAGTACACCCACTGGAGTGTTTGGGGTTATGCCGGCTTATCGTGATCGTGATCGTGCTCGTGGTTCGTGGTTCGTGGTTCGTGGATCGTGAATGAAGACCAGTGAAGATTGGTGTATAGGGGATTGTGTGAAATGTATCCTTTTAAATGTGTGGTTACTTATGTTATCATTGCTTCTTAAATTGTCTAAGTGATATTGTTGTATAACTGTATTATCTGTTGCATTGCACGCCCCGGGACTATATCCCTCACTGGGCAACAGTGGTTGCTCATACCTCGCTAACATGTTTCAGGTGGCACAGTTGGTGGAGTTGCCTTAGCTGCTGTGTGATATTTGTCTGAGGTGGATGTGCTTTCTGGTTATGTGAAGAATTTGTTGTCCTATGTATAATCTATTTTGGGGCCTTAAAGCTCATGTATGTATTTGAGTAATATGTAAGCTGGAAGTCTGATAATGTAGTAGCAGTGGTAATTCTATGGCTTGTAATAACTTATATTTCTATTTCTAGTTGCTTTGCATGCTTGGGAGTGAATGGCTTAGTGTAGAATGTTTTATCTCTAAGTATGTTTTAATGTTATCCTAGAATGGCATGGTTATTAGACTATATTATAAACAAGTTACTTGCATGCTTGTGTGGTTTTGGAACTGTTGTTTGCTTCAAGGCTCGGATGGCTGTGAATCTTTAAATATTTAGCCATGAAAAGTTTGTTTACCTTGTAGTTACCTTATTTGAGAATTTACAGGTTTTCAGAATGTCCATAGTACAGGGGAAACTCTGTCCCTTTTTCCCCTAAAATTTTGTGACCGGGTTTGGTATTGGGTTGAGAATAGCATGGTTATTATAGCCTCCGGTCTCGTGAGGGATCGGAGCGTTACAGGATCAGATTCTGTTTGGGTTGTTGTGGACCGATTGACTAAGGTTTCATATTTTATTTCCGTGAACAAACAAGATAGCCTTGATAAACTAGCTGAGCTTTATGTTGCTAATATTGTGAGACTTCATGGTATGCCACAGAGTATAGTGTCAAATAGAGATCCCAGATTCAGATCTCGTTTTTGGCAAAAGTTGCAAGAGGCCATGGGAACTAAATTGAGCTTCAGTACTGCGTACCATCCACAAACTGATGGCCAGTCTGAGAGAACCATCAGGATCTTGGAAGACATGCTTCGGGTGTCAAAGCCTCGACCCGACCCCGCAAAAGGCCAAGCCCGGACCCGACACACGGATGGAGTCTCCTCTGTACCGCGGACGATCCGAAAACCCTAAAATCATCATAATACTTGCGAAAGCCATAAAACAACTCAAACAAGCCAACTTTCTTTGAAACATACATTTCTTATTAACCAATTTTGCAACCCAAAAATGATATGCATACTACACAAGTATTTATGCCACTAATCAATTCCATTAGCATGCATTTCCTTGCTAGTCACAAGAGTATAAGTTTACGACTTTACATTCTTTCAACTTATACAACATAAGACCGAAGAGGCCTCAAACTAGAAAATACATACAAAGCTACAAGCCTCAAAATTAAGCGACTTCCAAGCAATAAACATATCAAGCAAGGCTCGCACAAAATCTGGTAACCAACCACCAGCAAAGCAAAGAAGTGCTATCACGGGAACACCTCCACCTGTTCCTCCTCCTCAATTACCTCAAGAGAGTCTGCTTTAACTACTCCTGTAAAAAATATAGTATAGAGAGGAATGAGCAAAAACTATTGCTCAGCGAGGGCAATTGGTCTCAAGGACGGAGATGAGAGGAGTATGCAATGCAAATAGCCAAGCAATACATACAAATATCATATAGAGATACAACAAGCCATCAACAAAACAAGACAAGTATTTAAAGCTGTAAACACTCATTCGAAGGATACGATACTCTTTTCACGAACAACTTTCAAACACGAATTCAATGACGACGCGCCGGCCTAAACCACCTTATAACACCAGTTTGGAATACCCCGGAAGTATCCGTCAATCTATGACCCAAAACTCCCTGGGAGGCAACCCAAGCGAGAAGAGGGAATAGCAGCGGAGCTAGAGCAACCAACACTGGCAACCCGAGGCTACCCAGAGAGGCCCATCACTCACGCGCGAGACACTATGCAATGCAAGACTCGATACAAGGCGATAAACAAGCGATAAAGCCACATGTGAGAGAATAACAAAGTAGGTTACTCCCGTACGCAATAGCAGCAATTGATAAGCATTTCAATCCAAATCAAATCAAACAAGTATTTCAAGCAATCCTAAGCATTCTATAGGCGTAAAATAAAGAAAACAAGCCAAAAACACAAATAGGCCCCAACTATCAAAATACTACAATTTCCAAACAAGCCACGAGTTCTGGAAACCGACTTCGCCAATCCTCCTAGGTCACTATAAGGCACGTCTAAAAACCCCAAAACCCTACTTAACCCTAGATTTCACGCAAAGTCCCGTTTTTTCCCCTTTGCTCGTTTGAACTACAACTATATCAACCAAACACCCAACCAACGCCATAATTGCACCAAAAGTGCTTCTATGGCCTCCTGATACAATGCCAACACGCAAAACGAGAAAACGCTAAAGTCGACCTAAACGACCCCGACTTTCACCAAAGCTTAATTCCCGTTTTTTCCATTAGCAACCCAAACAAACCATTCACTTAGGCATTCTAACACACCTAGCACATTTCTACATCAATGGACAGCATAACGAAACAACTTCATCGTTCCAAGGGTTTACTATTCACTAAACACTATTCAACATCCAATTTAAATTACAATCTCAACATTTAACCGCAGAAAATGTTAAAAAACTATAAATACACGTTCTACAATGGCCAAGCAACATTCTAGAAGCATCAAAACGATTTAAACAACAATCTATGGATAAAATCTAAAAATCATAAAGTTGATACACTTAACATTTAAATGCGCAAATAACATGATTCCCTCACCTTAGGCACTCCTAGTCGCTAGGAAAACAACGCTAGTCACCTCGAAAATTACCCCGCACGAGCTCACGCGAAAATTGAATGATTGGAAGTTGAAAGATTTTTTTTTCTCTCTTGAAGCTCACGGCCTGCTCACTGTTTTTTTTCAGCTGCTATTTTTTTTATTTTGCTTTGTTTTAGCTTATTAAAAGTTTGGCTTGGTCAAATGGTCAAAGTCCTAGGTCAACCAACTTAAAACTTGGTCAAATGGCCTTATTTTGTGCATTTTAAAGCCATTCTAACTAGAGAAAAATTAATTATAGCTAGCAACAATTAAAATATAAAATTTAAGTCATCTACATACTAGTTTCACTATTTGCTGAAGACTAGAAACCGATCTTTAGCTATCGTTCCCTAAATGCAATGCACGTTGCGACAGCAAAAAAGTAATAATTAATTCTCAAAGAATTTAAGGAAATATAATTTTTAAAATTATAAACAAGAAATTTCACATTCCGGGCTTGGGTATTACATCCTCTCCCCCTTAAAACAATTGCGCCCACGCAATTCCTACCTGGTCAACAAACGACTCCGGATACTGATCCCGAACCTGGTCCTCTCTTTCCTAAGTTGCTTCCTCAAACCCATGATGATTCCACAGAACCTTTACTAACAGAATACTCTTTCTGCGAAGCTCCTGAACTTTCCGATCCACAATTCGAATCGGTTTCTCTTCATAAGACAACTTTTCTTCAATCTGCAAAGGCTCTGGGTCAAGTACATATGAAGGGTCAGGATGATACTTCTTCAACATAGACACGTGGAACACATCGTGCAGTCTCGACAAGCTCGGAGGCAAAGCTAACCGATAAGCCAAAGGACCTACCTTTTTAGTGATCTCATACGGACCCACATACCTGGGACTAAGCTTCCCGCTCTTACCGTGCCGAATCAATCCCTTCCGTGGAGAAATCTTAAGAAACACCCAATCTCCCAAATCAAATTCAAGATCCCGACGGTGCTTATCCGCATAACTCTTCTGACGACTTTGAGCTGTAAGCATACGATGGCGAATAAGGTGAACATTATCTACCATCTTAATCATCTCAGGTAACACAGTCGGATCAACTGTTCTCATCTCTCCAACCTCTTCCCAATATAATGGGGATCTGTATTTTCGACCATACAACACCTCGTAGGGAGCCATACCTATAGTAGATTGATAACTATTGTTGTAGGCAAACTCCGCTAAAGGCAAAAACTTCTCCCAGTTCTTCCCAAAGTCTAGCACACATGCCCGAAGCATGTCTTCCAAGATCCTAATTGTTCTCTCAGACTAGCCATCAGTTTGCGGATGATATGCAGTATTGAAGCTCAACTTAGTTCCCAAAGCCTCTTGCAACTTCTGCCAAAAACGAGATCTGAATCTGGGATCCCTATCTGACACTATACTCTGTGGCACACCATGCAATCTCACAATATTAGCAACATAAAGCTCAGCTAGCTTATCAAGGCTATCCTGTTTGTTCACGGGAATAAAATGTGTAACTTTAGTCAACCGGTCCACAACAACCCAAACAGAATCACATCCTCTCGGAGATCTAGGAAGATCGGTCACAAGGTCCATTGTTATATGCACCCACTTCCATTGCGGAATCGGCAACAGCTGTAGAAGTCTAGCTGGCCTCTGATGCTCAACTTTAACCCTCTGACAAGTCAAACATCTGGATACATACCCAGCAATCTCCCTCTTCATATTGTTCCACCAGAAGTGTTGTTTCAAGTCTCTATACATTTTTGTACTGCCCGGGTGAATCGTATACCTCGAATTATGTGCCTCGGACAGAATCTCATTCTTCAAAGTCGGATCATCAGGAACACATACTCTATCCCTAAATCTGAAGATGCCATCTGCATGTAATTTAAACTCCGACGCTCCCCCTTTTGATTTTTTCTTGGATCTTCAAGATGTGAGGATCAGTCTTCTGAGCCTCTCTGATCTATGCTAGCAACCCTGACTGAATCTGTAAACTAGCAAATCGAATCCCTACCTCAGTAGCTTCTGGTTTCCATGAACAAATTTCTTCCAAAGTCTCCCAATCCTTGATAATTAAGCTTGCAACAGTAGCCTTTCGGCTCAATGCATCAGCAACAACATTTGTCTTACCTGGCACGTAGTTAACAGAACAGTTGTAACCACTCAAAAGCTCTAGCCATCTTCGCTGCCTCACATTCAAATCCTTCTGTGAAAACAAATACTTGAGACTCTTGTGGTCAGTAAATATTTCAAATCTGCAACCCCACAAGTAATGACGCCACTTCTTCAAAGCAAACACAACTGCAGCTAACTCAAGATCGTGTGTAGGGTAATTGACTTCATAAGGTTTCAACTTCCTAGAAGCATAGGCAATCACCTTACCATTCTGCATTAAAACACAGCCCAAACCTTCCTTAGATGCATCACTGTAGACAACGAAGTTCTTTGTTCCCTCAGGTAAAGCTAGTATGGGAGCTGTAGTTAGTCTCTTCTTCAATTCTTGGAAACTGGATTCACATTTAGCGTCCCAGTTGTAAGCAACTTTCTTCCGAGTCAACTGGCTTAAAGGCCCAGAAATTTTGGAAAAGTCTTTAACAAACCTCCGGTAGTAACCTGCCAATCCAAGAAAACTCCGAATCTCTGACACCGTCTCAGGTCTCTTCCAAGAAGAAACAACTTCAATCTTAGCTGGATCTACTGAAATTCCTCGATCTGAAATGATATGGCTTAGAAAAGATATCTGATTCAACCAAAACTCGCACTTGCTGAATTTAGCAAAAAGCTTGTTTTCCTGCAAAGTCTGAAGCACAATCTTCAAGTGTTGCTCATGTTCGGCCTCGTTCTTCGAATACACTAAAATGTCGTCAATAAAGATTATGACAAACTGATCAAGGTAAGGTCAAAAAACTCTCTGCATCAAGTCCATGAATGCAGCTGGTGCATTCATCAAACCAAATGGAAAAACAACAAATTCATAGTGGCCATATCTAGTCCTGAATGCCGTCTTTGGTATATCGTCACTCCGAATTCTAAGTTGATAGTAACCCTGCCTCAAGTCAAATTTAGAGTAAACACTCGCACTCTGCAGCTGGTCAAACAATTTTTCAATCAACGGCAAGGGGTATTTGTTCTTAATCGTGACTTGATTAAGTCCCCTGTAATCAATACATAACCGTAGCGTACCGTCTTTCTTTCTCACAAACAACACAGGCGCACCCCACGACGAAGAACTAGGTTGTATAAACCCTTTCTCAAGCAAATTTTGAAGCTGAATTTTTAACTCCTGAAGTTCAGCCGATGCCATTCTATAAGGACTCCTAGAAATTGGCGCAGTACCTGGCACAAGATCAATCACGAACTCAATCTCCCTATCCGGTGGTAAACCCGGTAATTCCTCGGGAAATATACCAGGGAAGTCTCTAACAATCGGAACCTCATTCAAACTGAACTTATCAGTAGGCTAATTGATCAAATAAGCTAAGTAAGCTTCACAACCCCTATTCAACAACTTAGAAGTCTTGATTGCGGATAAAAGTGGAATTCGGGCAGCCCTGCAATTCCCAACAATCTCCAGTACCGGTAGGTCAGGAACCTGAAGATAAACAATCTTTGTTCTACAATCCAACTGAGCATAGTACTTTCCCAACCAGTCCATTCCCAAAATGATTTCAAAGTCACGGAATGGCAATATAATTAAATCAGCAGGAAATTTATGGTTCTCTATGCATATATCACAAGATTTACAAATAGACTCAGTAACAAATTTTGCACCCAAAGGCGTACTAACTTCAACTTCATGAGGTAATTTATCAATGCAAACATTCACAGATCGTGCACATGCAGGAGTTATAAATGAATGTGTAGCTCCGGGATCAATCAAAACTTTAACTGGCTGAGTATTGAGAAGAAAGGTACCTTCCACTATAGCTGTAGTATCGGGTAGCTCCTCTGCATCTAGTGCAAAGACCCTAGCCTGAACCCTCTGTGCTGGACGTGCACCTGCAGCCCTATTCTGCATACCTTGGCCTCTAGTACGGCCCTGAACATTGTTATACTTAGGGCAATCTCTCACCCTATGGTCATCACTGCCACAACCCGTACATTTACCACACTTCCTCCAACAGTTAGCCTCAATATGCCCCGATCGATTACAATAGTTACACCGCTGATTTTGCCTTACAACAGTGTTTCCCGTAGGTGCTGGGGCTCTGGCAGTAGTAGGAACTGTAGTTCCCTGCTGGGGTCTAGTCACAGCTGGCCTAGCCTGAATCTGCTGCTGTGGCTGATACGGACGTTACTGAGGAACCTGTGTAGAAGACTAATACTGCCTCGGCTGACTCTGGCTACTCTGGCCCAAATACTGCTTCTTACTCGGCTGACTGCTCTCAGCTAACATCTCAGCCTTCCGTTTCTCAAACTTCGAGGCTGCCTGAAATGCCTCGGGAAAAGTAGTGTAGGTCTGCCCAGTCAAATGCAACTGAATGTCCATTCTCAGCCCACGGACAAACCTATGAATCATCCTCCTAGCCGGCCGTACCAACTCGGGCATATACCTCGACAGGCTAACAAACCTAGCCTCGTACTGTGCAACAGTCATATTTCCCTGCTTCAGAGCCATAAACTCATCTTCCTTCCTTTCCATAGCCATCTCGAGAATATACTTATCCCGAAACTCACTTACAAAATCATCCCACAAATGTGGTACATCCTCACAATCCCACCTCCTCCTGATAGTATTCCACCACTGCTCTGCATCACCCTCAAACAAGAATGACGCATAATCTATTCTTGCCTCATTTGTGTACCTCAAAGCGGTGAAAATTTTCTCAACACGATTAATCCATCTCTCGGCCGCCTCATCATCCGGCTCTCCGAAGAACTTTCCCGGCTCGTGCCACAGAAATTTCTCCAACTGATTATTCTCAACTGTCACGCCCCAACTCGACCCCACCTACGATCAGTCAGGACGCAACGGAATTTCGGCGGCATAACGACAGTAAACGGATTTCCGAGGTTCTAAACCAACCTCATTAAACATCATACATCCCGTAATTCCTCAATACAACAACAACATACAACACAACCATATATACAATAAAACATCTTCGTTATACGCCTCCGTTCCAACATGACATACAATACCTCAACTTTATCATACAATTCAAAAGTAAGTTGAGACACAACTACAATTTAACCATCGACAAAAGGAAACCGCTAAGTTAACATCATTAGGTTCATCATCTTTTCAATATCTATTACATTAAGAACCGTAAAGCATATAAAGTCTATTAGACTAATATACAAGACATTTAACAACATAAAGTCATAGATAAGACTCGGGAACATATGACTCATCCACAAAAGGCACATTTTCCACATTCTCCTCTTCAGGAGGCACGTACCCGTAATCTTGTGAAAGTACACCTGAAACATGCATTAATAGAGAGTGAGCTTATATACATAAGCCCAGTGAGGATCCGATAGATCTCGACAGTATTCACTACGCTCCTTGGATTTAGTCCTTTGAGCAAGTAAACACACAACAACAATAATAACATAAATAAAGCTATCATCACATAACTATATGACCATTCAATAAGGATACTCTATTTGGTGTAGCTCCAAACGCCATCACGATCTCAACCGTTCTTCTTATAACTCCCCATTACTCACGCACCCGAGGTACCTCACTATCCCCTTCCCTCCATGACATCTCCGTCATGCGAGCTGGGGGTAGCCTATGGCAGTCATGCCGGTTTCAACCCGACAGCCCGACGCTGCCCGAGAGGTGGCACACACATACCAAGGCTCCATTTTCATCAATCATCATGCAAGCATATATCGATCAATCAATTGGGAGATCAGCAACAAGAGTGCCCGATTCCCGCATTCAATAATCATCAATCAATAACATCAATATAACATCAATATAACATCAATATTAAATTAAACATCAAACAACGTAGTTAGATGACAAAGTAGGCCATCTAACCGGACATGCATAATATTCATAATTAAACTCTAAATTACTCAACAACAACTCACCATTCATCACTCGAACACTACCCAACCATCTAAGGCATCGTTCAAGAAATTAAAGAATGACAACCTAACTTCTAAAATTCATAACTTACAATCTACTAATCCAAACATTGCCAAATCAGTTCCTATCACTCACCCATTCAACCTACTACATTAGCCCTCTCGGAAATCCACCATAACACCTCCAAAACATGCCCGATAACCCTAAAACTCTATGACGTCATGGCTGGATTTTCCGGATTTCCACACAAACAATGTAATCGAAAATTCGGCATTACAACAGCGCTAACACGTAATTATCAAGTATTTAGAAATCGACGGCAATCGATTTCGAGCAACACAACTCAATTAAATCAACTTTGAACATTTTAATCAAAATTAAATACCCGGAAAATAAAAATTATGCTATATCCGACAGAAATTTGTAGTATTAGTATATAATGATCCCTAGCATGCAAGGAGCAATAATCTATCATCAGATTTCAATTCTAACGGTTCAATCTTCATTTATACGCAAAAACACAAAAATGACATTTTGAGATCTAGAATTTTTCTCTCACCTTAGATGCGATATAAGCCTAGGAATGCGTGCAATGCGTGCCCAACAAGCAGAATCCAAGTCGGTGCGAAGTTTCACGGACAAAAACTAGGTTTTTCTTTGAAAAATTGGATTGAAAAGCTAAGTTTTTCTCTTCTCTTTTCTCTCCTCTTCCTCTCGGCAATGTGTGTGTGTGTGGTGGTGTTTTTGTGTTGTGTGAGTGTGTGTTGAGGACATAAGCTTAAATGGTCAAATATTTAATTAAAGTCAAAGTTATTTTAATAGGTAATTTTGTGTTTTTAATGTCTTTAATTGCATTTTAGTGATCACCAAGTTAAAATTAATTATGCAACCCCCAAGATATCTCAAGTGAGTTATTTTTAGGTGACAAGAAGTTTTACATTCAAAGAATTCCACCCGAGTCGGCTTAAAACTCGATTTTTTGCAAAAGTCGGTGTAAAAACCCTAATAAATTCTTAAGCCGATTTTAAAACCGTTTTCATCAAACACAGGTCTATTAAAGTCCGTGGACTAGGTCTAGAAGGGTTAAAAAGACCAGTTTCAAAATTATAGCGGACGTGTTTCAAAAAACACTATTCACTGAAAATCGACGATAAAATTTCTGACTCCGATTTTGATGAAAATTTCATGAATGCACATTTAGCACGTATTAGAAGTATTGAAATCAAAATTATAACTTTCTAGGTCCTATAGCACATAAACAGGTTATATGCACGTAAAACGAGGTAAAACACGTAAAACGAGATAAGCAAGAAAGTGGGGTTTCACATTCTCCCCCCCTTATAGAAATTTCGTCCTCGAAATTCTTACTTGATGTACGGAAAAGATCTGGGTATTGCTGCTGCATCTGATCTCGTCTCTCCCACGTAGCTTCCTCAATGCCGTGATGCTTCCACAACACCTTAACCATCGGAATCCTCTTCGACCTCAACTCTCGGTCCATCTGATCTAGGATACGAATCGGACGCTCGTCATAAGTCAAATTCTCTCGAAGCTGTAACGGCTCTGGCTCAAGAATATGAGAAGGATCCGGATTATATTTCCGCAAATTAGACACGTGAAACACATCGTGGACATTAGAGAAGTTTTCCGGTAGAGCCAACCGATATGCTAACTTACCAACCCTGCCAGTAATCTCAAACGGCCCAACAAATCTCGGACTCAGCTTACCACCTTTACCATAACGAACAAACCCCTTTCGAGGAGACAATCTCAAGAAAACCCGATCTCCAACTGCAAACTCCAAGTCTCGACGACGCTTACCAGCATAACTCTTGAATCTACTCTGCGCTGTAAGCATTCTCTGCCTGATCAACTGAACATTCTCGATCTTCTCAAGAAGTTCTGGCATGATAGTCGGATCAATAGTCTTCATCTCTCCTACCTCGTCCCAATATAAAGGTGAACGGCACTTACGACCGTAAAGAGCTGCAAAAGGTGCCATCCCAATAGTAGCTTGATAACTATTGTTATAGGCAAACTCGGCAAGTGGTAGATGTTTCTCCCAGTTCTTCCCAAAGTCCAGAACACAAGCCCTAAGCATATCTTCCAGAATCTGAATAGTCCGCTCAGACTGACCGTCGGTCTGTGGATGATACGCTGTACTGAAGTTCAACTGAGTACCCAAAGTCTCCTGAAGTTTCTCCCACAAACGAGAAGTAAATCGAGGATCTCGATCAGAGACAATACTAGATGGAATACCGTGAAGTCTAACAATCTGATCCAGATAAAGATCCGTCAGCTTTGTAACCTCATCTCCTAACCTCATCGAGATAAAATGAGCTGTCTTCGTCAAACGATCCACGACAACCCAAACTGCATCATTACCCCTCGGTGATCTAGGCAAACCAGTGACGAAGTCCATCGTAATATGCTCCCATTTCCACTCTGGTATAGCCAACGGTTGAAGCAAACCTGCTGGTCGTTGATGCTCGGCTTTCACTCTCTGACAAGTCAAACATCTAGACACAAACTGAGCAACCTCCCTCTTCATGTTGTTTCACCAATAATGCTGTTTCAAATCCCGATACATCTTGGTTCCACCAGGATGAATAGTATATTTAGAATTATGAGCTTCCTCCAGAATACCTCGTCTCAAGCCCGGTTCATCGGGAACACAAACCCTGTTCCGAAACCGAAGAATACCATCCTCATGCACTTTAAAGTCAGACTGATCATCCGAAATCTGATCCTTGATCTTCTGAAGGTTAACATCAAGCTGCTGAGCTTCCCTGATCTGAGACAACAATAAAGGTTGAATACGGAGATGTGAACACATCACCCCAACCTGAGTGAACTCTGGTCTCCAATAACTAAACTCCTCAAGAACCTCCCACTTCTTGACAGCCAAACAAGAAATACTAGCCTTCCGGCTGAGAGCATCTGCCACAACATTTGCCTTACCAGGCAGATAATTGATAGAACAGTTATAATCTCCAAGAAGCTCCATCCACCTCCGCTGGCGCATATTCAACTCCTTCTGTGAGAATAAATACTTAAGACTCTTATGATCAGTGAAAATCTCGAACTTACTGCCCCACAGATAATGACGCCACTTCTTGAGTGCAAAGACAACTGCTGCCAACTCAAGATCATGAGTCGGATAATTCACCTCATAAGGCTTCAACTTTCGAGAAGCATAGGCAATAACTCGGCCATCCTGCATAAGAACACATCCCAAGCCCTCCTTGGATGCATCACTGTAAATGACCATATTATCGGTTCCCTCTGGTAGAGCAAGTACTGGAGCGGTAGTTAACCTCTTTTTCAACTCCTGAAATCCACTCTCACACTTCTCGTCCCAATTAAAGATAGTCCGTTTCTGAGTCAACTTAGATAGTGGCCCCGCAATCTTTGAGAAGTCCTTGACAAACCTACGGTAATAACCCGCCAAGCCAAGAAAACTACGGACATCAGTAACACTCTCTGGCCGCTTCCAAGACATCACCGATTCAATCTTAGTGGGATCTACAGAAATACCACTCTGTGTAATAACATGGCCAAGAAAAGAAATCCGTCGCAGCCAAAATTCACATTTGCTGAACTTGGCAAACAACTGATGCTCCTGCAACTTCTCTAATACAAGCCGTAGATGTTGCTCGTGCTCCAATTCAGATTTAGAATAGACCAAGATATCATCAATAAAAATCACCACGAACTGATCCAAGTACGGCTGAAAGACTCGATGCATAAGATCCATGAATGCTGCCGGTGCATTAGTCAAACCAAAGGGCATAACAACAAACTCATAATGCCCGTACCGAGTCCTGAAGGCAGACTTCGGAACATCGTCTGAGCGAATCCGAAGCTGATAATACCCCTGCCTCAAATCAAACTTAGAGTAGACTTTGGCTCCCTGAAGTTGATCAAACAACTCATCAATCAGTGGCAAAGGATATTTATTCTTGATAGTCACCTGATTCAAACCACGGTAATCAATACACAATCTCAAGGTACCATCCTTCTTCTTCACAAACAAAACAGGAGCTCCCCAAGGTGAAGAACTCTGCTGAATAAATCCTTTCTCCAACAACTCCTGTAACTGAGTCTTCAACTCCTTCAACTCAGCTGGTGCCATCCGGTATGCCGATTTAGAAATAGGTTGAGTACCGGGAACAAGATTAATCACAAACTCGATATCCCTCTCTGGCGGCAATCCTGGCAACTCCTCGGGAAATACATTAGGATATTCCCGGATAATAGGGACTTCCTCAAGCTGTAGCTTAACAGATGGCTTGTTGATCAAATAAGCTAGATAACCCGAACACCCTTTACTCACCAACTTAACGGCTTTAGTTGCTGAGATAACAAAACTCGTCTTAGCACCCCGGTTACCCGCTACCTCAACTACTGGCTGATCTGGCAAACGAAACTGTACTACCTTGGTTCTACAGTTCAACTGGGCATCATACTTAGAAAGCCAATCCATACCCAAGATAACATCATACCCCCGGATAGGAAATAAAATAAGGTCCGAAGGAAAATTATGCCCCTTAACATGTATTAAACAATCCTTACATACTAGGCCAGTAACATACTTATCAGTCAAAGAGGTACTAATTTCAACCACATAAGGCAATCTTTCAGGTTGCAATTTAACACGTTGCACACAAGCAGGAGTAATGAAAGAATGCGTAGCACCAGAATCAATCAACACTTTAACAAGTTGATCAAGTATAAGAAAGTTACCTTCCACAACTGCAGTCTCCTCAGGCATCTCCTCTAAGTCAACTGCATAAGCCCGAGCCTGAACCCGCTGCTGCTGTGGTACACTGCCCGTAGGCCTACCCTGATAACCCTGAGTCGCTGCCCGACCCTCAGTCCTCGCATACTTAGGGCAATCCCTCACCCTATGATCGATGCTACCACAACCCAAACATGTCCCTGCCTTTACCCTGCAGTCGGACTCTACATGCCCTGAGCGCTTGCAGTAATTACACTGCGATGATGTGGCACTAGCACTGCCCCTAGAATAACCAGAAGCTGAAGAAGCAGCTGATACAGCCTGCTGCTGAGGTCTCACCACACTAGGCCTGTACTGACCCTGAGACTGGGCTGGCCTAAACTGAGTCTGAACCTGATATGGCCTCTGCTGAAACTGAGGCCGATAATAACTCTGCTGACTCTGTGGCCTAAAAGAACCCTGCTGGGCAGGTGGCCTGTAGACAACCTGCTGTACTGGAGGCCTATATAAAACCTGCTGGCCCGGTGGCTGATACGGCCTCTTACTAGGCTGACTGGAGACAATCTGATCCCCTTTCCTCTTCTCCAATCTAGAAGCTGCATCAAAAGCCTCAGTGAAAATATCATAACGATTCAGAGCCATCACATCCTGAATCTCGGGCCGCAACCCCAACATAAACCTGCGAGTCCTCCGCTCCTCATCTACCACATACTCCGGTGCATACCGGGACAATCGAGTAAATGTGGCCTCATATTGAGCCACTGTAGCATCTCCCTGGACCAAGGCTAGAAACTCGGCCTCTCTCCGTTCCCTGCAAATCCTCGGGACATACTTTGCCCGGAAAGCCATCAGAAAGGTACCCCAAATATAAGGAATACCCTGTGCCGCCCAACTAGTCCTTACCGTGCGCCACCACTCCTCTGCCTCGTCATCTAACAAATACACGGCAAAAGAGACTTTCTGCTCATCAGTATAGCCAAGTGGATCATAAATCTTCTCCAACTTGCTAATCCAAACCTCCGCCTTCCTATCATCCGGCTCCCCCTGAAATCTCGGTGGGTGATATCCTAAAAAGTCCTTCAGGGTACCACGCCCGTGGTTACCACCCTGAATATTCAGAAGCTGAGCCTGCATAGCCTGATTCTGGGCAGCCTGCCCTGCTAATAACTGTGCCTGACTAGCCACTAACTCTGCAATCCGCTCCATAGCGGCTCCAAATCGGTCATCACCCCCGTCACGGCCCGGTGCCACATTACTCGGAGTCTCATCAGTCAACTCAGGCCTACCTCTGGTTCTCGGTCGACCGGCCATTCTACTAATCAAAGAGTTAGCACAGTTATAGCACGTAGACAGGTTATAAACAACTATTAACACATAAATAACAAACTCATATAAAACACATAAACAAATTGATCACATAATCACATAAGCACTTAAATCACATAATCACTTAATCGATTAATCATACCAATACATATTTCATTTTTCTTTCCTTTCATACATATTTCATGCTAAGACTATTACCCACATTCCGAGAATACCCCGGCTGACAACTAACATGAGCTCTGATACCACTTAAACTGTCACGCCCCAACTCGACCCCACCTACGATCAGTCAGGACGCAACGGAATTTCGGCGGCATAACGACAGTAAACGGATTTCCGAGGTTCTAAACCAACCTCATTAAACATCATACATCCCGTAATTCCTCAATACAACAACAACATACAACACAACCATATATACAATAAAACATCTTCGTTATACGCCTCCGTTCCAACATGACATACAATACCTCAACTTTATCATACAATTCAAAAGTAAGTTGAGACACAACTACAATTTAACCATCGACAAAAGGAAACCGCTAAGTTAACATCATTAGGTTCATCATCTTTTCAATATCTATTACATTAAGAACCGTAAAGCATATAAAGTCTATTAGACTAATATACAAGACATTTAACAACATAAAGTCATAGATAAGACTCGGGAACATATGACTCATCCACAAAAGGCACATTTTCCACATTCTCCTCTTCAGGAGGCACGTACCCGTAATCTTGTGAAAGTACACCTGAAACATGCATTAATAGAGAGTGAGCTTATATACATAAGCCCAGTGAGGATCCGATAGATCTCGACAGTATTCACTACGCTCCTTGGATTTAGTCCTTTGAGCAAGTAAACACACAACAACAATAATAACATAAATAAAGCTATCATCACATAACTATATGACCATTCAATAAGGATACTCTATTTGGTGTAGCTCCAAACGCCATCACGATCTCAACCGTTCTTCTTATAACTCCCCATTACTCACGCACCCGAGGTACCTCACTATCCCCTTCCCTCCATGACATCTCCGTCATGCGAGCTGGGGGTAGCCTATGGCAGTCATGCCGGTTTCAACCCGACAGCCCGACGCTGCCCGAGAGGTGGCACACACATACCAAGGCTCCATTTTCATCAATCATCATGCAAGCATATATCGATCAATCAATTGGGAGATCAGCAACAAGAGTGCCCGATTCCCGCATTCAATAATCATCAATCAATAACATCAATATAACATCAATATAACATCAATATTAAATTAAACATCAAACAACGTAGTTAGATGACAAAGTAGGCCATCTAACCGGACATGCATAATATTCATAATTAAACTCTAAATTACTCAACAACAACTCACCATTCATCACTCGAACACTACCCAACCATCTAAGGCATCGTTCAAGAAATTAAAGAATGACAACCTAACTTCTAAAATTCATAACTTACAATCTACTAATCCAAACATTGCCAAATCAGTTCCTATCACTCACCCATTCAACCTACTACATTAGCCCTCTCGGAAATCCACCATAACACCTCCAAAACATGCCCGATAACCCTAAAACTCTATGACGTCATGGCTGGATTTTCCGGATTTCCACACAAACAATGTAATCGAAAATTCGGCATTACAACAGCGCTAACACGTAATTATCAAGTATTTAGAAATCGACGGCAATCGATTTCGAGCAACACAACTCAATTAAATCAACTTTGAACATTTTAATCAAAATTAAATACCCGGAAAATAAAAATTATGCTATATCCGACAGAAATTTGTAGTATTAGTATATAATGATCCCTAGCATGCAAGGAGCAATAATCTATCATCAGATTTCAATTCTAACGGTTCAATCTTCATTTATACGCAAAAACACAAAAATGACATTTTGAGATCTAGAATTTTTCTCTCACCTTAGATGCGATATAAGCCTAGGAATGCGTGCAATGCGTGCCCAACAAGCAGAATCCAAGTCGGTGCGAAGTTTCACGGACAAAAACTAGGTTTTTCTTTGAAAAATTGGATTGAAAAGCTAAGTTTTTCTCTTCTCTTTTCTCTCCTCTTCCTCTCGGCAATGTGTGTGTGTGTGGTGGTGTTTTTGTGTTGTGTGAGTGTGTGTTGAGGACATAAGCTTAAATGGTCAAATATTTAATTAAAGTCAAAGTTATTTTAATAGGTAATTTTGTGTTTTTAATGTCTTTAATTGCATTTTAGTGATCACCAAGTTAAAATTAATTATGCAACCCCCAAGATATCTCAAGTGAGTTATTTTTAGGTGACAAGAAGTTTTACATTCAAAGAATTCCACCCGAGTCGGCTTAAAACTCGATTTTTTGCAAAAGTCGGTGTAAAAACCCTAATAAATTCTTAAGCCGATTTTAAAACCGTTTTCATCAAACACAGGTCTATTAAAGTCCGTGGACTAGGTCTAGAAGGGTTAAAAAGACCAGTTTCAAAATTATAGCGGACGTGTTTCAAAAAACACTATTCACTGAAAATCGACGATAAAATTTCTGACTCCGATTTTGATGAAAATTTCATGAATGCACATTTAGCACGTATTAGAAGTATTGAAATCAAAATTATAACTTTCTAGGTCCTATAGCACATAAACAGGTTATATGCACGTAAAACGAGGTAAAACACGTAAAACGAGATAAGCAAGAAAGTGGGGTTTCACATCAACTCTATACCCCTGTCCACCAGGATTAGCTTGATTTCCCTGGGGATTATTCCTATCCTGCCTCTGCTCATGTAGTACCTGTGTAATCCAGTCTACTGCAGTAGTCATGGTAGCCATAAATTGCTCAAGCAACGGCTGCTGACCCTATTCTGCTGCCTCTTCATCTGATCCTATACCTTGAGTACCACGACGTGGCGGCATAGTAGCAATTCACAATGGCTGGCAACATTTAAAAGCAGTTTATAGACATAAATATATCACATAAGATTAGATAACACTCAAGTCAATAACAATCCTATATTCTATCACACAATTCACATAAGACAAGTTTAACTTGCCAAACTATTTCACTTAAACACATAAACACTCCAAGTTCACAAAGTCATGCTATATCATTTTTTTTTCACTCAGCAATCATACATAAACACTTTAGCATTTTAGACCTTTACCCCACAGGCCGAGAATCATATCCCGGCTCATGCAAGACTATCATGCTCTAATACCACCTAAAGATGTCACGCCCCGACCCGACCCCGCAAAAGGCCAAGCCCGGACCCGACACACGGACGGAGTCTCCTCTGTACCGCGAACGATCCGAAAACCCTAAAATCATCATAATACTTGCGAAAGCCATAAAACAACTCAAACAAGCCAACTTTCTTTGAAACATACATTTCTTATTAACCAACTTTGCAACCCAAAAATGATATGCATACTACACAAGTATTTATGCCACTAATCAATTCCATTAGCATGCATTTCCTTGCTAGTCACAAGAGTATAAGTTTACGACTTTACATTCTTTCAACTTATACAACATAAGACCATAGAGGCCTCAAACTAGAAAATACATACAAGGCTACAAGCCTCAAAATTAAGCGACTTCCAAGCAATATACATATCAAGCAAGGCTTGCACAAAATCTGGTAACCAACCACAACAAAGCAAATAAGTGCTATCACGGGAACACCTCCACCTGTTCCTCCTCCTCAATTACCTCAAGAGGGTCTGGTTTAACTACTCCTGTAAAAAATATAGTATAGAGAGGAATGAGCAAAAACTATTGCTCAGTGAGGGCAATTGGTCTCAAGGACGGAGATAAGAGGAGTATGCAATGCAAATAGCCAAGCAATACATACAAATATCATATAGAGATACAACAAGCCATCAACAAAACAAGGCAAGTATTTAAAGCTGTAAACACTCATTCGAAGGATACGATACTCTTTTCACGAGCAACTTTCAAACACGAATTCGATGACGACGCGCCGGCCCAAACCACCTTATAACACCAGTTTGGAATACCCCGGAAGTATCCGTCAATCTATGACCCAAAACTCCCTGGGAGGAAACCCAAGCGAGAAGAGGGAATAGCAGCGGAGCTAGAGCAACCAACACTGGCAACCCGAGGCTACCCAGAGAGGCCCATCACTCACTTGCGAGACATTATGCAATGCAAGACTCGATACAAGGCGATAAACAAGCGATAAAGCCATACGTGAGAGAATAACAAAGTAGGTTACTCCCGCATGCAATAGCAACAATTGATAAGCATTTCAATCCAAATCAAATCAAACAAGTATTTCAAGCAACCCTAAGCATTCTATAGGCGTAAAATAAAGAAAACAAGCCAAAAACACCAATCGGCCCCAACTATCAAAACACTACCATTTCCAAACGAGCCACGAGTTCTGGAAACCGACTTCGCCAATCCTCCTAGGTCACTATAAGGTACGTCTAAAGACCCCGAAACCCTACTTAACCCTAGATTTCACGCAAAGTCCCGTTTTTCCCCCTTTGCTCGTTTGAACTACAACTATATCAACCAAACACCCAACCAATGCCATAATCGCACTAAAAGTGCTTCCATGGCCTCCCGATACAATGCCAACACGCAAAACGAGAAAATGCTAAAGTCGACCTAAACGACCCCGACTTTCACCAAAGCTTAATTCTCATTTTTTCCATTAGCAACCCAAACAAACCATGCACTTAGGCATTCTAAAACACCTAGCACATTTCTACATCAATGGACAGCATAACGGAACAACTTCATCGTTCTAAGGGTTTACTATTCATTAAACACTTATCAACATCCAATTTAAATTACAATCTCTACATTTAACCGCAGAAAATGTTAAAAAATTATAAATACACATTCTACAATGGCCAAGGAACATTCTAGAAGCATCAAAACGATTTAAACAACAATCTATGTATAAAATCTAAAAATTACAAAGTTAACATACACAACATTTAAATGCGCAAATAGCATGATTCCCTCACCTTAGGAACTCCTAGTCGCTAGGAAAACAACGCCAGTCACCTCGAAAACCACCCCGTACGAGCTCACACGAAGATTGAATGATTGGAAGTTGAAAGGTTTTTTTTTCTCTCTTGAAGCTCACAGCCTGCTCACTATTTTTTCAGCTGCTATTGTTTTTATTTTGCTTTGTTTTAGCTTATTAAAAGGTTGGCTTGGTCAAATGGTCAAAGTCCTAGGTTAACCAACTTAAAACTTGGTCAAATGGCCTTATTTTGTGCATTTTAAAGCCATTCTAACTAGAGAAAAATTAATTAAAGCTAGCAACAATTAAAATATAAAATTTAAGTCATCTAAATACTAGTTTCACTATTTACTGTAGACTAGAAACCGATCTCTAGCTATCACTCCCTAAATGTAATGCACGTTGCGACAGTAAAAAAGTAACAATTAATTCTCAAAGAATTTAAGGAAATATAATTTTCAAAATTATAAACAAGATATTTCACATTTCGGGCTCGGGTATTATATCGGGCATGTGTGTTAGACTTTGGGAAGAATTGGGATAAGTTTTTGCCTTTAGCGGAGTTCACCTACAATAATAGTTATCAATCTTCTATAGGTATGGCTCCTTACGAGGCGTTGTACGGTCGTAAATGTAGATCCCCATTGTATTGGGAAGAGGTTGGAGAGATGAGAACAGTTGATCCAACTGTGTTACCTGAGATGATTAAGATGGTGGATAATGTTCACCTTATTCACCATCGGGATCTTGAGTTTGCTTTGGGAGATCGGGTGTTTCTTAAGATTTCTCCTCGAAAAGGATTGATTCGGCACGGTAAGAGCAGGAAACTTAGTCCTAGGTATGTGGGTCCGTTTGAGATCACCGAAAAAGTGGGTCCTTTGGCTTATCGATTAGCTTTACCTCAGAGCTTGTCGAGACTGCACGACGTGTTCCACGTTTCAATGTTAAGGAAATATCATCCAGATCCTTCACGTGTACTTGAACTAGAGCCTTTGTAGATTGATGAAAAGTTAACTTATGAGGAGAGACCGATTCAAATTGTGGATCGGAAAATTCAGGAACTTCGCAGGAAGAGTATTCCGTTAGTAAAGGTTCTGTGGAATCATCATAGGTTTGAGGAAACAACTTGGGAAAGAGAGAACCAGGTTCGGAGTCAGTATCCGGAGTTGTTTGTCAACCAGGTAGGAATTGCGTGGACGCAATTGTTTTAAGGGGAAGAGGGTGTAATACCCGAGCCCGGAGTGTGAAATTTTCCTATTTATTTTTCTAAAAATTATATTTTTTTTCTTAAATTCTTTGAAATCTAATTGTTATTTCTTTATTGTCGCAAAGTGCATTGCATTTCGAGAGCGATAGTTAGAGCGTGTTTCCTAGTTCTCAGCAAATAGTAAAAATAGTATTTTTAGAGTTTTAATGTTTCTTGTTAGATAGCTTTAATTCAATTGAAATTGTTGACTTGTTTTAAGCTTAATTTGCCTACAAAATAACCTAGCTTGACCAAATTTTAATTAGTTTGACCAAAGCCTTGACCAATTGACTTAGCTTGTCATCTTTTAATAGCTTATAATAGCAAAAAAAAGCAAATAAAATCTGAAAAAATAAGGAGAAGGCCGAAACCTTGAAGGAAAAATTAAAAAAAAAGTTTTCAACATTCAATCTTCAAATCTTTGTGAGAGCTTACACGGGGTTGTTTCTGAGGCTTCCAACGTGGTTTTCCTAGCGTCTAGGAGCGTCTAAGGTGAGGGAAGCATCTTTATTTGTGCATTTGAATGTTTGATATATAAACTTTAATTTTAAGGTTTTATGCGTAGATCGTTATTTTATCCGTTTTGATGCTTGAAGAATGTTCCTTGACAATTGTAGAACATGTATTTGTAGCTTTTTAGTATTTTCTACGGTTAAATATAGCGATTGTAATTTAAAATGCGAATGGAATAGTAAATTATGAATAGTAAACCCCCGTTTTGTAAAAGTTGATCCGTTTTGCGTTCTGTTGATGTGAAAAGATGCTAGATATGTTAGAATTCCTAAATGCATGATTTTTTTGGGGGTGTGTAATGGAAAAACGGAGAAAAATGGTTGGTATATGTTGGGGTCGTTTAGGTCGAGTTTAGCATTTCCTCGTTTTGCATGATGGCGTTGTCTCGGGAGGCCATGGAAGCACTTTTGGTGTGGTTATGGCGTTGGTTGGGTGTTTGGTTAGGGTAGCTATAGTTCAAACAAGCAAAGAGGGAAATCGGGGCTTTGCGGGAATTCTAGGGTAAAGTAAGGTTTCGTGGTCTTTAGACGTGCCTTATGGTGGCCTATGAGGAATGGTGAAGTCGATTTCCAAAACTCGTAGCTCGTTTGAAAGTAGTAGAGTTTTGAAAGTTGGGGTCGTTTTGTGTTTTTGTTGGTTTTCATAGTGTTATGCCTGTAGAATGCTTATTATTGCTTGTTATGCTTGTTAAAGTTGATTATGATTGAAATGTTTATCAACTGCTGCTATTGCGTGCGAGAGTAACCTACTTTGTTATTCTCCCACGTGTAGCTCTATTGCTCGATTGCTCGATTGTTGCATTGTATTTTGTATTGCATTCATAGAGTCAGGGGCAGTGTGATGGGCCTCTCTGGGTAGCCTCGGGTTGCCAGGGTTGGTTGCCCTAGCTCCGTGTCCTATTCCCTTTCTTTCTTGGGTTGCTTCCCAGGAAGATTTGGATCGTAGAATTGATTGGATACTTCCGGGGTATTCCAAACTGAAGTTATAAGGTGGTTGGACCGGCGTGTCGTCATCGGATTCGTGATTGAAAGTTGCTCGTCGAGGTGAATTGTATCCTTTAATTGAATGGTTATAGTCTTAATGCTTGTCTTGATTTATTGTTGGCTTTGCTTGTATCTCTATATGATAATTGATTGATCTACTTGACTATTTGCATTGTATTCTCCTCCCACCTTCGTCCTTGAGACCAATTACTCTCGCTAAGCAATAGTTTTTGCTCATTCCTTTCTATACTATATTTTACAGGAGTAGTTGAAGCTGATCCTATTGAGGTAGTTGAGGAGGAGGAGCAAGTGGAGGTGTTTCCTTGATAGCACTTTCTTTGCTTAGCTGGTGGTTGGTTGCCAGTCTTTTGTGCGGGCCATGTTTGATGTGTATATTTCTTGATTGACGATTCATTTTGAGGCTTGTAACCTTGTATGTAGTTCTATTTTGAGGCCACTATGGTCTTATGTTGTAAAAGTTGAAAGATTGTAAAGTTGTAAAGATATACTCATGTGACTAGTAAGAACTGAATGCTAATGGTTTAACTGTTTAGTGGCATGAATACTTGTGTAGTATGCATGACATTTTTTGTTTGCAAAGTTGTTTAATGAGAAGATGTATGTTTTCTAAAAGAAAGTTGACTTGATTCAAATAATTATTGTGGTTTCGTGAGTATTATGTTGAATGTAGGGTTTTCAGATCGTCCACAGTATAGAGGAGACTCAATCCGTGTGTCGGGTCTGGGATTGGCCTTTTGCGGGGTCGGGTCGGGGCGTGACATGGGAACCAACTATGCAACTGGTAAGTACACATACAAAGGCAATTACCAACTTGGAAAGACAAATTGGGCAATTAGCTAACACAATTCAGAAAATGGAAGAAGGAACTGTGACACCCCGAACCCAGCACTTCATTAATTGCATTCATTAAATGGTTAACTTAGATGTAATTTAGCTAATTACTTTATTTTTTTTATATTTTCATAAATTCAAATATTTTTTATGCATTTTATATTTTTATAAAATACTACATATTTTTAGGGGACTATAGCCCCTGACCGTGCGTGCATTCATATCGGGATCAATGGGAAAAAATTCACGAAATGTCTGATAAATAGTACTAGCGGGATTTTTCCAGATTTTTCAGATTTTTGGCATTTTGTTTTACTGAAATTTAATCACCAAAATGACCCATTTACCCCTACTAAAATACCCTAATTGCTTGACCTACCCTTTGACCATCTCATGAGAATATTATAAGCCAAGAAACAAAAAAAAAATGGGTCAAAAAAATGGCCAAAGAAGAGTTACGGGAATAGTAACTTCTTAAAAAAAAATTACTCCTTGCTTCATTCTTGCTTCCATTGCTTCCCAAATTGGTTTTGCTTCATCCTTAGGACCTTAAGACCATTCTTTGATCTTCAAAAGAGGTGAGGGTGCATTCTATTTTTGTATTAAATTCAATTAAAGTTTGTATTATTATTTTTGTGATCTAATATTGTAGTGGTTTAATTCTTGTTCCGTTGATTTTTATATGCTCTAATGACTTCATAGAATATGTTTGATGGTTTAAAATGCTTGTTGAATGCTTGAAAATGAAAATGACACTTGGGGAAGATGATGAATAGTGCTATACTAGGGTTTCCGAAAAAAGTTACAATTTAATTCGATTCGAGGCTTCTAGTAGTTGTTAATTAGGTCCATAAGCGTAGGAAAAATGTTAATTGCACTTGCCATGTTCAAAATTCGAGAAATTTGATCAAAATAGGCTACTTTAATAAGGGGTTTCGTGTTTAACTTGAATCCGGGCACGTTTTGAGATTATGACTAGTCTTTATTAAGTATTGAAACCTTAGAAGTGCTTTCGTTTCGCTTGTTTGGGTTCCGAAATTGGTACTTGTAGTGTAAACCCACAAAGAGGCATTTTTGGTGTTTTCGTGTACTTGTGCTCTAGGTTATGATTTGGAGGTTCTAAATGAGGTATTTAGGTATCCTTAGATTGGTAGGATGGTTAGCTAGCTTAACTTGATCATTGAATTCCGATAGGAAGCTAAACAGCCTAGTTGAACAAAGGGGAAATGAATGAATTAATTGCTTTAGTACTTGTATTGCTATGTAGTTGCTCCTAGCGTGTCTAAATGCTATTCTAAGGTATGTGTGAATTTTTGGTTAAGTTTTGTGAAAAGTATAATATTGACCCCTTTGTGTTTGCATAGTTAATTTCATGATAATTGCTTTATAATTGAGTAATTAAATGTTTATATGCCTTTGTGTAGTGTACGTATTATAGTAGTAAAGTCTCGTGAATTAAGTTGCTTGGTTTACATGGATTTGGTTGAGTATGAATTTATAATGGACTAAAGGAACTAGTAATGAACCATGGTAATAATTGTTGTTAGTTGATTCTTGATTGATTGGATAAATGTTTAAATGTACTTATGTAACAAGTTCATCTATTCGGAGAAGTTGTGAATTAAGTTATATCGATACTAGTTAAAGATTGAGTAAACATGTTTATATTGCTTATTAATTGCATTATATGTGTAAAGATACACTTATATAACTTATTGGTTAGATGTTATATAGTGTTTCTATTTATATGAATGGCTATGTATATGTTATTTATTATGCTATTGTCTTTGTCTGATACTTGGAAATTAAAGAATGTTGCATATGTGATCACTTGAGTTTATGTATTGTTCAAATATTGATTAGAATGATTGTTAAACCATGAAATATATTGTTAGTTATGTGAATTAAAGGGAATCAAATAGAGTTGGATAAATTAATGGCTTTATGAACTAGCTTTAGTTGGGAATAAGAAATCACTTCTTATGCATATAGCTGATTGTATTAGGTAGTGATAATTGAAGGGAATTGATGCTTTTGAAGAATATTGAGGGAATCTTGGCTTAATTCATGCAGGTTTGGCTTCCTAAAAGGTGAGGGACCTTCATCGTTACATGCATTATAGTTTATTTTCTTGCTAAAAGAGTATATTGTTTAGTATAATTGCGTACTTGATATATGCTTATTGTTGCTAAATTGTAACTTGGTGCGAGGAAAACCTACTTTTTGTCCTTAAATGTGTTTACTGATTATATTGTCATTGTTATCATTCTTGCATTGCATCGTGGTTGCGCAACCTCATTGTCGAGGCGGATGCGATGGCCTCGCTGGGCGGTATCGGGCTTGCCAGTGTTGGTTGCCTTAGCTCCGTCTGCTATTCCCTCACTCGCCTGGTCCGGAGATTGCCAGGGGGTGTTGGGTCATAGGATCGGGTACATCCAGAGTACCCATTGGTGTAAGGGATGCCGGCATATCGAGATTGAGATCGTAGTTCGTGGATCGGGGATCGAAGATTTGGAGTGATAAGGGTTATCGATTGTATCCTTTTAAAATGTGGTATTAGAATTGTTATTCACTGTTTATCTATTGTATTAATTGTGTTAAGTTGCTGCATTGCACGTCCCCGGTAGACCTTATCCCTCACTGAGCAATTGTGATTGCTCATACCTTGCTAAACATGTTTCAGGAGGTGCAGTTGGAGGAGTTGCCTTGGTTGCTGTGTACTATTACTTGAGATTGGAGTGATTTCTTGCTAAACTGTAGAAGACCTTGCTTGTCTACTTTATGTTCTATTTTGGAGCCTAAGGGCTTATGTATATATATTTGAGTGGTTGCAATTTGAAAGCTAAGTAGATGTAATAAGTGTTATGGAATTGTGGCATGTAATAACTTATGCTTCTGCTTCTAGCTACGTTGCATGCTTGTATGTGTTTATATTGTCTTGTGTTGCTTAAGGCTCAGATGGCCTTGAAGTTGGGATTTCAATTAGAAATGTAGTTCCTTTGCTTCGTGTTTTATTTGAATGCTTACAGGTTTCCAGAATGTCCACGGTACAGGGAAAACTCTATCCGTTTTTCTTAAAATATATGCCCGGGTTGGGATGCGGTTGAGAATAGCATGGTTACTAGAGCCTCCGGTCTCGTGAGGGATCGGGGCATTACAGGTGGTATCAGAGCTTAGATGCTCTCAGCCGGGATAGGGTCCTCGGACTGCTGGGTAGTGAACCTCGAGTACATGCTTGTGAAATGTATCTTGATTAGGTGTGTGCTTCGTGTGCCTTGAGAATGTGAGTGTCTTTTGTGCAATCTTGTATCCTGAACTTAATATGTGATCTATGTGATAGTGATGTGTACTGTGTGTTAAATACTTGTCAAGTGTAGTGATATAGCTAATCATGAATCGAATTGATCTTATGAATCGCTACATGCTCGAAATATTGATTGTAACGTGTATACTTGAGTGTCTCGGCATAGTTGTGTTGTGAATTGTATTCATTGCATGTGACTCATATTTGAACTATCTTGTTGATTAACTTTGTGTTATAAAACTTCTGGTTATATAATAGCTTGTGTGATATATGTCATAATCTCCTGATCTATGAACATTACATCAATTACATTAGGTGATATCTTGGCATTCATGCATTGTCCCCTTAAATCGGTAAATAAGCATTCTCCCCTGAAAGAGATGGCCATTGATGCTGACTGGTAAGAGAATAATGGTTCAACCGTCTATTGGGATCAGTGAAGGGATTTGATGCCCGAGGTTAAATCCGGGCTCTCTTGGCACTTCTTAAACGGTACTTTTTGGCTGGAATTCCTATTTGGGAATCTCGGATAGATCTTCTAGTTGGCATCATATATGGAGGTCTTATTTGATACTCTTATTCAAAAGAATTCATCTTTATGAGTATTGGTCAGTATTCTTTGCGCACACTCCCACTTGGATTTCTTATTCGGGATTTTACCTATGGTACCACCTTGATATTCTTATTGGGTATTTTCTTCAGTATTTTCGTCTGGTATTCTTGCCTAGAGATTATTTGGTATTTCCTCTGGACTACTGGTATAACGAGCATATTGGGGATTCTTATATGGTGATTCATAATTAGAGAGATTCTTATTCCAACTTCTGGATTCGTATACTTATTCGGAGCCTTTATTTGGCATCCTTAATCAGATTTATTAGTGGTATTTTCTCAGAGTCCCAAGCTGGACATCTAATTAGGCCTTTATTTGGCAATCTTGAGCCTTTATTTGACAGTTAGAGTTGGGATTCATCGGACTTCCTTCTTGGGAATTTCTTGATATTATCCGGGCGTTTTGGATATTAGCTTCATACTCTTCTTAATGGGATTTCTTTTGGTGCTCTCTCAGCATTAGTGAATGACCTCCTCGTGTGACATTCTTACCGGACTCCTATTGGGTATTTTCATAGGAGCCTTTATTTAGCTACCCCACTCCGGCTTCCTTCAGTGACGTTCGCTCTTCTTAGTCTCCTTCAGCATTACACTTCTTGACTTTAAGTCCGACGGAAACTGTTGTAGTTCTTGGAAGTCATTTCGGCTCAAGAAATTGCGAGGACGCAATTTTTGTAAGGAGGGGAGGATGTGACATCCCGAACCCAGCACTTCATTAATTGCATTCATTAAATGGTTAACTTAGATGTAATTTAGCTAATTACTTCATTTTTTTTATATTTCCATAAATTCAAATATTTTTTTTATGCATTTCATATTTTTATAAAATACTGCATATTTTTAGGGGACTATAGCCCCTGACCGTGAGTGCATTGCATATCGAGATCAATGGGAAAAAATTTGCGAAATGTCTGATAAATAGTACTAGCGGGATTTTTCCAGATTTTTCAGATTTTTGGCATTTTGTTTTGCTGAAATTTAATCACCAAAATGACCCATTTACCCTTGCTAAAATACCCTAATTGCTTGACCTACCCTTTGACCATCTCATGAGAATATTATAAGCCAAGAAACAAAAAAAAAATTGGGTCAAAAAAATGGCCAAAAAAGAGTTACGGGAATAGTAACTTCTCAAAAAAAAATTACTCCTTGCTTCATTCTTGTTTCCATTGCTTCCCAAATTGGCTGTGCTTCATTCTTAGGACCTTAAGACTATTCTTTGATCTTCAAAAGAGGTGAGGGTGTGTGAAACCCCACTTTCTTGCTTATCTCGTTTTACGTGCTTTACCTCGTTTTGCGTGCATATGATCTGTTTATGTGCTATAGGACCTAGAAAGTTATAATTTTGATTTCAATACTCCTAATACGTGCTAAATGTGCATTCATGAAATTTTCGTCAAAAACGGAGTCAGAAATTTTATCGTCGATTTTCAGTGAATAGTGTTTTCGAAACACGTCCGCTATAATTTTGAAACTGGTCTTTTTAACCCTTCTAGACCTAGTCCACGGACTTTAATAGACCTGTGTTTGATGAAAACGGTTTTAAAATCGGCTTAAGAATTTATTAGGGTTTTTACACCGACTTTTGCGAAAATCGAGTTTTAAGCCGACTCGGGTGGAATTCTTTGAATGTAAAACTTCTTGTCACCTAAAAATAATCCACTTGAGATATCTTGGGGGTTGCATAATTAATTTTAACTTGGTGATCACTATAATGCAATTAAAGACATTAAAAACACAAAAATACCTATTAAAATAACTTTGACTTTAATTAAATATTTGACCTTATAAGCTCATGTCCTCAACACACACTCACACAACACAAAAACACCACCACACACACACACATTGCCGAGGGGTTGAGGGAGAAAAGAGAAGAAAGAAAACTCAAGCTTTTCAATCAATTTTTCAAAGAAAAACCTAGTTTTTGTCCGTGAAACTTCGCACCGACTTGGATTCTGCTTGTTGGGCACGCATAGCACGCATTCCTAGGCTTATATCGCATCTAAGGTGAGAGAAAAATTCTAGATCTCAAAATGTCATTTTTGTGTTTTTGCGTATAAATGAAGATTGAAGCGTTAGAATTGAAATCTGATGTTAGATTATTGCTCCTTGCATGCTAGGGATCATTATATACTAATACTACGAATTTCTGTCGGATATAGCATAATTTTTATTTTCCGGGTATTTAATTTTGATTAAAATGTTCAAAGTTGATTTAATTGAGTTGCGTTGCTCGAAATCGATTGCCGTCGATTTCTAAATACTTGATAATTACGTGTTAGCGCTGTTGTAATGCCGAATTTTCGATTACATTGTTTGTGTGGAAATCCGGAAAATCCAGCCATGACGTCATAGGGTTTTAGGGTTATCGGGCATGTTTTGGAGGTGTTATGGTGGATTTCCGAGAGGGCTAATGTAGTAGGTTGAATGGGTGAGTGATAGGAACTGATTTGGCAATGTTTGGATTAGTAGATTGTAAGTTATGAATTTTAGAAGTTTAGGTTGTCATTCTTTAATTTCTTGAACGATGCCTTAGATGGTTGGGTAGTGTTCGAGTGATGAATGGTGAGTTGTTGTTGAGTAATTTAGAGTTTAATTATGAATATTATGCATGTCCGGTTAGATGGCCTACTTTGTCATCTAACTACGTTGTTTGATGTTTAATTTAATATTGATGTTATATTGATGTTATTGATTGATTATTATTGAATGCGGGAATCGGGCACTCTTGTTGCTGATCTCCCAATTGATTGATCGATATATGCTTGCATGATGATTGATGAATATGGAGCCTTGGTATGTGTGTGCCACCTCTCGGGCAGCGTCGGGCTGTCGGGTTGAAACCGGCATGACTGCCATAGGCTACCCCCAGCTCGCATGACGGAGATGTCATGGAGGGAAGGGGATAGTGAGGTACCTCGGGTGCGTGAGTAATGGGGAGTTATAAGAAGAACGGTTGAGATCGTGATGGCGTTTGGAGCTACACCAAATAGAGTATCCTTATTGAATGGTCATATAGTTATGTGATGATAGCTTTATTTATGTTATTATTGTTGTTGTGTGTTTACTTGCTCAAAGGACTAAATCCAAGGAGCGTAGTGAATACTGTCGAGATCTATCGGATCCTCACTGGGCTTATGTATATAAGCTCACTCTCTATTATTGCATGTTTTCAGGTGTACTTTCACAAGATTACGGGTACGTGCCTCCTGAAGAGGAGAATGTGGAAAATGTGCCTTTTGTGGATGAGTCATATGTCCCTGAGTCTTATCCATGATTCTTTGTTGTTAAATGTCTTGTATATTAGTTTAATAGACTTTATATGCTTTACGGTTCTTAATGTAATAGATATTGAAAAGATGATGAACCAAATGATGTTAACTTAGCGGTTTCCTTTTGTCTATGGTTAAATTGTAGTTGTGTCTCAACTTACTTTTGAAATGTATGATGAAGTTGAGGTATTGTATGTCATGTTGGAACGGAGGCGTATAACGAGGATGTTTTATTGTATAATATGGTTGTGTTGTATGTTGTTGTTTATATTGAGGAATTACGGGATGTATGATGTTTTATGAGGTTGGTTTAGAACCTCGGAAATCTGATTACTGTCGTTATGCCGCCGAAATTCCGTTGCGTCCTGACTGATCGTAGGTGGGGTCGAGTTGGGGCGTGACAGTTTAAGTGGTATCAGAGCTCATGTTAGTTGTCAGCCGGGGTATTCTCGGAATGTGGGTAATGGTCTTAGCATGAATTATGTATGAAAGGAAAGAAAAATGAAATATGTATTGGTATGATTAATTGATTAAGTGATTATGTGATTTAAGTGCTTATGTGATTATATGATCAATTTGTTTATGTGTTTTATATGAGTTTGTTATTTATGTGTTAATAGTTGTTTATAACCTGTCTACGTGCTATAACTGTGCTAACTCTTTGATTAGTAGAATGGCCGGTCGACCGAGAACCAGAGGTAGGCCTGAGTTGACTGATGAGACTCCGAGTAACGTGGCACCGGGCCGTGACGGGGGTGATGACCGATTTGGAGCAGCTATGGAGCGGATTGCAGAGTTAGTGGCTAGTCAGGCACAGTTATTAGCAGGGCAGGCTGCCCAGAATCAGGCTATGCAGGCTCAGCTTCTGAATATTCAGGGTGGTAACCACGGGCGTGGTACCCTGAAGGACTTTTTAGGATATCACCCACCGAGATTTCAGGGGGAGCCGGATGATAGGAAGGCGGAGTTATGGATTAGCATGTTGGAGAAGATTTATGATCCACTTGGCTATACTGATGAGCAGAAAGTCTCTTTTGCCGTGTATTTGTTAGATGACGAGGCAGAGGAGTGGTGGCGCACGGTAAGGACTAGTTGGGCGGCACAGGGTATTCCTTATATTTGGGGTACCTTTCTGATGGCTTTCCGGGCAAAGTATGTCCCGAGGATTTGCAGGGAACGGAGAGAGGCCGAGTTTCTAGCCTTGGTCCAGGGAGATGCTACAGTGGCTCAATATGAGGCCACATTTACTCGATTGTCCCGGTATGCACCGGAGTATGTGGCAGACGAGGAGCGGAGGACTCGCAGGTTTATGTTAGGGTTGCGGCCCGAGATTCAGGATGTGATGGCTCTGAATCGTTATGATATCTTCACTGAGGCTTTTGATGCAGCTTCTAGATTGGAGAAGAGGAAAGGGGATCAGATTGTCTCCAGTCAGCCTAGTAAGAGGCCGTATCAGCCGCCGGGCCAGCAGGTTTTATATAGGCCTCCAGTACAACAGGTTGTCTACAGGCCACCTGCCCAGCAGGGTTCTTTTAGGCCACAGAGTCAGCAGAGTTATTATCGGCCTCAGTTTCAGCAGAGACCATATCAGGTTCAGACTCAGTTTAGGCCAGCCCAGTCTCAAGGTCAGTACAGGCCTAGTGTGGTGAGACCTCAGCAGCAGGCTGTATCAGCTGCTTCTTCAGCTTCTGGTTATTCTAGGGGCAGTGCTAGTGCCACATCATCGCAGTGTAATTACTGCAAGCGCTCAGGGCATGTAGAGTCCGACTGCAGGGTAAAGGCAGGGACATGTTTGGGTTGTGGTAGCATCGATCATAGGGTGAGGGATTGCCCTAAGTATGCGAGGACTGAGGGTCGGGCAGCGACTCAGGGTTATCAGGGTAGGCCTACGGGCAGTGTACCACAGCAGCAGCGGGTTCAGGCTCGGGCTTATGCAGTTGACTTAGAGGAGATGCCTGAGGAGACTGCAGTTGTGGAAGGTAACTTTCTTATACTTGATCAACTTGTTAAAGTGTTGATTGATTCTGGTGCTACGCATTCTTTCATTACTCCTGCTTGTGTGCAACGTGTTAAATTGCAACCTGAAAGATTGCCTTATGTGGTTGAGATTAGTACCTCTTTGACTGATAAGTATGTTACTGGCTTAGTATGTAAGGATTGTTTAATACATGTTAAGGGGCATAATTTTCCTTCGGACCTTATTTTATTTCCTATCCGGGGGTATGATGTTATCTTGGGTATGGATTGGCTTTCTAAGTATGATGCCCAGTTGAACTGTAGAACCAAGGTAGTACAGTTTCGTTTGCCAGATCAGCCAGTAGTTGAGGTAGCGGGTAACCGGGGTGCTAAGACGAGTTTTGTTATCTCAGCAACTAAAGCCGTTAAGTTGGTGAGTAAGGGGTGTTCGGGTTATCTAGCTTATTTGATCAACAAGCCATCTGATAAGCTACAGCTAGAGGAAGTCCCTATTATCCGGGAATATCCTAATGTATTTCCCGAGGAGTTGCCAGGATTGCCGCCTGAGAGGGATATCGAGTTTGTGATTAATCTTGTTCCCGGTACTCAACCTATTTCTAAATCGGCGTACCGGATGGCACCAGCTGAGTTGAAGGAGTTGAAGACTCAGTTACAGGAGTTGTTGGAGAAAGGATTTATTCAGCAGAGTTCTTCACCTTGGGGAGCTCCTGTTTTGTTTGTGAAGAAGAAGGATGGTACCTTGAGATTATGTATAGATTACCGTGGTTTGAATCAGGTGACTATCAAGAATAAATATCCTTTGCCACTGATTGATGAGTTGTTTGATCAACTTCAGGGAGCCAAAGTCTACTCTAAGTTTGATTTGAGGCAGGGGTATTATCAGCTTCGGATTCGTTCGGAGGATGTTCCGAAGTCTGCCTTCAGGACTCGGTATGGGCATTATGAGTTTGTTGTCATGCCCTTTGGTTTGACTAATGCACCGGCAGCATTCATGGATCTTATGCATCGAGTCTTTCAGCCGTACTTGGACCAGTTCGTGGTGATTTTTATTGATGATATCTTGGTCTATTCTAAATCTGAATTGGAGCACGAGCAACATCTACGGCTTGTATTAGAGAAGTTGCAGGAGCATCAGTTGTTTGCCAAGTTCAGCAAATGTGAATTTTGGCTGCAACGGATTTCTTTTCTTGGCCATGTTATTACACAGAGTGGTATTTCTGTAGATCCCACTAAGATTGAATCGGTGATGTCTTGGAAGCGGCCAGAGAGTGTTACTGATGTCCGTAGTTTTCTTGGCTTGGCGGGTTATTACCGTAGGTTTGTCAAGGACTTCTCAAAGATTGCGGGGCCACTATCTAAGTTGACTCAGAAACGGACTATCTTTAATTGGGACGAGAAGTGTGAGAGTGGGTTTCAGGAGTTGAAAAAGAGGTTAACTACCGCTCCAGTACTTGCTCTACCAGAGGGGACCGATAATATGGTCATTTACAGTGATGCGTCCAAGGAGGGCTTGGGATGTGTTCTTATGCAGGATGGCCGAGTTATTGCCTATGCTTCTCGAAAGTTGAAGCCTTATGAGGTGAATTATCCGACTCATAATCTTGAGTTGGCAGCAGTTGTCTTCGCACTGAAAAAGTGGCGTCATTATCTGTGGGGCAGTAAGTTCGAGATTTTCACTGATCATAAGAGTCTTAAGTATTTATTCTCACAGAAGGAGTTGAATATGCGCCAGCGGAGGTGGATGGAGCTTCTTGGAGATTATAATTGTTCTATCAATTATCTGCCTGGTAAGGCAAATGTTGTGGCAGATGCTCTCAGCCGGAAGGCTAGTATTTCTTGTTTGGCTGTCAAGAAGTGGGAGGTTCTTGAGGAGTTTAGTTATTGGAGACCAGAGTTCACTCAGGTTGGGGTGATGTGTTCACATCTCCGTATTCAGCCTTTATTGTTGTCTCAGATCAGGGAAGCTCAGCAGCTTGATGTTAAACTTCAGAAGATCAAGGATCAGATCACTGATGATCAGTCTGACTTCAAACTGCATGAGGACGGTATTCTTCAGTTTCGGAACAGGGTTTGTGTTCCCGATGAACCGGGCTTGAGACGAGGTATTCTGGAGGAAGCTCATAATTCTAAATATACTATTCATCCCGGTGGAACCAAGATGTATCGGGATTTAAAACAGCATTACTGGTGGAACAACATGAAGAGGGAGGTTGCTCAGTTTGTGTCTAGATGTTTGACTTGTCAGAGAGTGAAAGTCGAGCATCAACGACCAGCAGGTTTGCTTCAGCCGTTGGCTATACCAGAGTGGAAATGGGAGCATATTACGATGGACTTCGTCACTGGTTTGCCTAGATCACCGAGGGGTAATGATGCAGTTTGGGTTGTCGTGGATCGTTTGACGAAGACAGCTCATTTTATCTCGATGAGGTTAGGAGATGAGGTTACAAAGCTGACGGATCTTTATCTGGATCAGATTGTTAGACTTCACGGTATTCCATCTAGTATTGTCTCTGATCGAGATCCTCGATTTACTTCTCGTTTGTGGGAGAAACTTCAGGAGACTTTGGGTACTCAGTTGAACTTCAGTACAGCGTATCATCCACAGACCGACGGTCAGTCTGAGCGGACTATTCAGATTCTGGAAGATATGCTTAGGGCTTGTGTTCTGGACTTCGGGAAGAATTGGGAGAAACATCTACCACTTGCCGAGTTTGCCTATAACAATAGTTATCAAGCTACTATTGGAATGGCACCTTTTGCAGCTCTTTACGGTCGTAAGTGCCGTTCACCTTTATATTGGGACGAGGTAGGAGAGATGAAGACTATTGATCCGACTATCATGCCAGAACTTCTTGAGAAGATCGAGAATGTTCAGTTGATCAGGCAGAGAATGCTTACAGCGCAGAGTAGATTCAAGAGTTATGCTGATAAGCGTCGTCGAGACTTGGAGTTTGCAGTTGGAGATCGGGTTTTCTTGAGATTGTCTCCTCGAAAGGGGTTTGTTCGTTATGGTAAAGGTGGTAAGCTGAGTCCGAGATTTGTTGGGCCGTTTGAGATTACTGGCAGGGTTGGTAAGTTGGCATATCGGTTGGCTTTACCGGAGAACTTCTCTAATGTCCACGATGTGTTTCACGTGTCTAATTTGCGGAAATACAATCCGGATCCTTCTCATATTCTTGAGCCAGAGCCGTTACAGCTTCGAGAGAATTTGACTTATGACGAGCGTCCGATTCGTATTCTAGATCAGATGGACCGAGAGTTGAGGTCGAAGAGGATTCCGATGGTTAAGGTGTTGTGGAAGCATCACGGCATTGAGGAAGCTACGTGGGAGAGACGAGATCAGATGCAGCAACAATACCCAGATCTTTTCCGTACATCAAGTAAGAATTTCGAGGACGAAATTTCTATAAGGGGGGGAGAATGTGAAACCCCACTTTCTTGCTTATCTCGTTTTACGTGCTTTACCTCGTTTTGCGTGCATATGATCTGTTTATGTGCTATAGGACCTAGAAAGTTATAATTTTGATTTCAATACTCCTAATACGTGTTAAATGTGCATTCATGAAATTTTCGTCAAAAACGGAGTCAGAAATTTTATCGTCGATTTTCAGTGAATAGTGTTTTCGAAACACGTCCGCTATAATTTTGAAACTGGTCTTTTTAACCCTTCTAGACCTAGTCCACGGACTTTAATAGACCTGTGTTTGATGAAAACGGTTTTAAAATCGGCTTAAGAATTTATTAGGGATTTTACACCGACTTTTGCGAAAATCGAGTTTTAAGCCGACTCGGGTGGAATTCTTTGAATGTAAAACTTCTTGTCACCTAAAAATAATCCACTTGAGATATCTTGGGGGTTGCATAATTAATTTTAACTTGGTGATCACTATAATGCAATTAAAGACATTAAAAACACAAAAATACCTATTAAAATAACTTTGACTTTAATTAAATATTTGACCTTATAAGCTCATGTCCTCAACACACACTCACACAACACAAAAACACCACCACACACACACACATTGCCGAGGGGTTGAGGGAGAAAAGAGAAGAAAGAAAACTCAAGCTTTTCAATCAATTTTTCAAAGAAAAACCTAGTTTTTGTCCGTGAAACTTCGCACCGACTTGGATTCTGCTTGTTGGGCACGCATAGCACGCATTCCTAGGCTTATATCGCATCTAAGGTGAGAGAAAAATTCTAGATCTCAAAATGTCATTTTTGTGTTTTTGCGTATAAATGAAGATTGAACCGTTAGAATTGAAATCTGATGTTAGATTATTGCTCCTTGCATGCTAGGGATCATTATATACTAATACTACGAATTTCTGTCGGATATAGCATAATTTTTATTTTTCGGGTATTTAATTTTGATTAAAATGTTCAAAGTTGATTTAATTGAGTTGCGTTGCTCGAAATCGATTGCCGTCGATTTCTAAATACTTGATAATTACGTGTTAGCGCTGTTGTAATGCCGAATTTTCGATTACATTGTTTGTGTGGAAATCCGGAAAATCCAGCCATGACGTCATAGGGTTTTAGGGTTATCGGGCATGTTTTGGAGGTGTTATGGTGGATTTCCGAGAGGGCTAATGTAGTAGGTTGAATGGGTGAGTGATAGGAACTGATTTGGCAATGTTTGGATTAGTAGATTGTAAGTTATGAATTTTAGAAGTTTAGGTTGTCATTCTTTAATTTCTTGAACGATGCCTTAGATGGTTGGGTAGTGTTCGAGTGATGAATGGTGAGTTGTTGTTGAGTAATTTAGAGTTTAATTATGAATATTATGCATGTCCGGTTAGATGGCCTACTTTGTCATCTAACTACGTTGTTTGATGTTTAATTTAATATTGATGTTATATTGATGTTATTGATTGATTATTATTGAATGCGGGAATCGGGCACTCTTGTTGCTGATCTCCCAATTGATTGATCGATATATGCTTGCATGATGATTGATGAATATGGAGCCTTGGTATGTGTGTGCCACCTCTCGGGCAGCGTCGGGCTGTCGGGTTGAAACCGGCATGACTGCCATAGGCTACCCCCAGCTCGCATGACGGAGATGTCATGGAGGGAAGGGGATAGTGAGGTACCTCGGGTGCGTGAGTAATGGGGAGTTATAAGAAGAACGGTTGAGATCGTGATGGCGTTTGGAGCTACACCAAATAGAGTATCCTTATTGAATGGTCATATAGTTATGTGATGATAGCTTTATTTATGTTATTATTGTTGTTGTGTGTTTACTTGCTCAAAGGACTAAATCCAAGGAGCGTAGTGAATACTGTCGAGATCTATCGGATCCTCACTGGGCTTATGTATATAAGCTCACTCTCTATTATTGCATGTTTTCAGGTGTACTTTCACAAGATTACGGGTACGTGCCTCCTGAAGAGGAGAATGTGGAAAATGTGCCTTTTGTGGATGAGTCATATGTCCCTGAGTCTTATCCATGATTCTTTGTTGTTAAATGTCTTGTATATTAGTTTAATAGACTTTATATGCTTTACGGTTCTTAATGTAATAGATATTGAAAAGATGATGAACCAAATGATGTTAACTTAGCGGTTTCCTTTTGTCTATGGTTAAATTGTAGTTGTGTCTCAACTTACTTTTGAAATGTATGATGAAGTTGAGGTATTGTATGTCATGTTGGAACGGAGGCGTATAACGAGGATGTTTTATTGTATAATATGGTTGTGTTGTATGTTGTTGTTTATATTGAGGAATTACGGGATGTATGATGTTTTATGAGGTTGGTTTAGAACCTCGGAAATCTGATTACTGTCGTTATGCCGCCGAAATTCCGTTGCGTCCTGACTGATCGTAGGTGAGGTCGAGTTGGGGCGTGACAGGGTGCATTCTATTTTTGTATTAAATTCAATTAAAGTTTGTATTATTATTTTTGTGATCTAATATTGTAGTGGCTTAATTCTTGTTCCGTTGATTCTTATATGCTCTAATGACTTCATAGAATATTTTTGATGATTTAAAATGTTTGTTGAATGCTTGAAAATGAAAATGACACTTGGGAAAGATGATGAATAGTGCTAAACTAGGGTTTCCAAAAAAAGTTACAATTTAATTCGATTCGAGACTTCTAGTAGTTGCTAATTAGGTCCATAAGCGTGGGAAAAATGTTAATTGCACTTGCCATGTTCAAAATTTGAGAAATTTGATCAAAATAGGCTACTTTAATAAGGGATTTCGGGTTTAACTTGAATCCGGGCACGTTTCGAAGTTATGGCTAGTCTTTATTAAGTATTGAAACCTTAGAAGTGCTTTCGTTTCGCTTGTTTGGGTTCCGAAATTGGTACTTGTAGTGTAAACCCACAAAGAGGCATTTTTGGTGTTTTCGTGTACTTGTACTCTAGGTTATGATTTGGAGGTTCTAAATAAGGTATTTAGGTATCCTTAGATTGATAGGATAGTTAGCTAGCTTAACTTGATCATTAAATTCCGATAGGAAGCTAAATAGCCTAGTTGAACAAAGGGGAAATGAATGAATTAATTGCTTTAGTACTTGTATTGCTTTGTAGTTGCTCCTAGCGTGTCTAAATGCTATTCTAAGGTATGTGTGAACTTTTGGTTAAGTTTTGTGAAAAGTATAATATTGACCCCTTTGTGTTTGCATAGTTAATTTCATGATAATTGCTTTATAATTGAGTAATTAAATGTTTATATGCCTTTGTGTAGTGTACGTATTATAGTAGTAAAGTCTCGTGAATTAAGTTGCTTGGTTTACATGGATTTGGTTGAGTATGAATTTAGAATGGACTAAAGGAACTAGTAATGAACCATGGTAATAATTGTTGTTAGTTGATTCTTGATTGATTGGATAAATGTTTCAATGTACTTATGTAACAAGTTCATCTATTCGGAGAAGTTGTGAATTAAGTTATATCGATACTAGTTAAAGATTGGGTAAACATGTTTATATTGCTTATTAATTGCATTATATGTGTAAAGATACACTTATATAACTTATTGGTTAGAAGTTATATAGTGTTTCTATTTATATGAATGGCTATGTATATGTTATTAATTATGCTATTGTCTTTGTCTGATACTTGGAAATTAAAGAATGTTGCATATGTGATCACTTGAGTTTATGTATTGTTCAAATATTGATTAGAATGATTGTTAAACCATGAAATATATTGTTAGTTATGTGAATTAAAGGGAATCAAATAGAGTTGGATAAATTAATGGCTTTATGAACTAGCTTTAGTTGAGAATAAGAAATCACTTCTTATGCATATAGTTGATTGTATTAGGTAGTGATAATTGAAGGGAATTGATACTTTTGGAGAATATTGAGGGAATCTTGGCTTAATTCGCGCAAGTTTGGCTTCCTAAAAGGTGGGAGACCTAAAAAGAATTGGTCAAGGTTGTCAAAAATTAGCATTTGTTCTTAATTTTGATTGAAATTTTACCTTAGTAAAATATTTAGGATGATGAAATATTTATCTACAATATATAATTGGTCAACAAAAGTCAACGCAAGAATCGGGTTTAGTAGAATTCACTATTTGGCTCAAAACGCTACTTTTTTTCCCGAAAAGTCTAATTTAAATTCCTAATTTATTTCAAAAATAATTTATAGTAAATCACGGGTCTTTTAATAATGGAGAACTAGTTTTTAAAATGTTTAAAAGACTAGTTTCAAAAATTTAGCGAAAGGGTCTTCAAATGATATTTAACGACACTTTAAATGAAATTTTCTCCAAAAATGTTTATGAAAATTTTATGAATGTACATATATCATATAATAGGAGTAGTATTTAAATAAACCTAGTTTGGTCAAATAATATAAAAAGTCAAAGTCAAAGGAGACCAAAAAGTCAACATTTACAAAAAGTCAAAGATGATAAAAGTCAATATTTTCTAAAAAGTAAAAGTTAATAAAATAAACATTTTTCAAAAAGTCAAAGTAAATAAAAGTCAACATTTTTCAAAAGTCAAGGTAGATGAAAAGTCAACGCAATAATTAGTTTTAATAAAGTCAAAGCTAAAAGTCTTGGTCAAAGTTGATAACTTAATCTATTTTAGTTGTTTTTGCCAAAAAGAGTAATATTAATACTATCCAACTTAAATACTATTTTTTGTCGACTATTTTTGGGGACATTATTTATTCGTAAGCATTTAATTACATATAGTCTAGTTATACTACACAATTTTACAAAATAAAATGAAAAGTCACATTATTTGTTTTTCAAATGTCTTCTAAATGCACATTTAATCCAAGATCATTTAATAACTCACATATAAACATATATACTAAGTCTAATAGCTTGTATACAGGTGAAAACACGTAATTGCAATTAGGGCAAATTCTGGGGTCTCACATAGCAGCCTTCGAGCTTTGCCTTCCCTTTACAATTATTCCGGCATGGCTCGGGAAAGTGCTAGCAACAACAAAAGGAAGGGGTCCATGTAGCTGCTGCGCCCGCCCCCTTCTTAGTCAATGGGGCACAGCAGGTTCGGCATCTACTACAAAAGAGAGAATCCACTTCAGATAACCACGCCTCTGCTAAGCAGCGTGTGGAACGGCCGAGAGCAGACCTTTTTAGATATATAGTCCAAGTCAAGAGTAGAGTTACGGGAACAGCCATCTGATGGAAAATGACTTTCACGTTCGGTTCAGAGTATAGCACCCCGATCCCTCACGAGACCGGGAGTTCTATCTATCAATCTAATGACAACCCAATTCCAAACTCGGACAAAATTTTAGGAAAAAATGAACGGAGTCTCCCCTGTTTCTAGACAAAAAGCAAACCTGCGACAGCATATAAGTGGACCAATACCATGTCCAAACATTCAACCACCTCAAAGCCATCCGAGCCTTGGTTCACAACAAGCAATCACAAGCAAATATACATTCATGCTTAGCAATTAAACTATACCAACCTACTGCATAAGTTAGACTATCATACCTTTCTAACTCTTTTCCTTTGGACATTACAAACATGTATTAAAGTTAAGCTATACTAAATAGATACATAATCGAACTTATCAAACTACTTCAACAATCTAATGAAACTTAAATTGCATTCCTTTTAACATTAAATACATACAGTACATAAAAGCATACTTCTTTACAACTTCGACAACTCAAGCCACATAGGCACGCAAGACGACTCTTCAAGCACGAACTTTCACATAGTCACGAACTTTCCAGCTAACATGGCATTTCCTGAAATGTGGTGGTGAGGAGTGAGTATACTCAACACGTATACTCAGTGAGGGCGAGACAATTAACGAGGTGGAGAGAAGGAAAGTCGTACAATGCAAATAAGGCAGTTAAGCAATAGAACTGATAAGTAAGCATTCAATATAACAATCAATACAATAAGCAATTAAAGAAAGTATTAACACAACCATTCAAAGCTATACCACACTTTGAAGGCTATGGTTCACTCATACGAGCAATATACCATTTCACGAGCGATACATCAATCTCGAGCTTGATGTTGACAACGATGACAATAAGCGCGCAACCACCTTATAACTTCAGTTTGGAATACCCCAGAAGTATCCATCAATTCTACGACCCAACTCTCCAAGGGTGGTACCAAGCGAGAGAGGGAATAGGACTACGATAGACACGGGAGCACCGGCAAGCCCTACGCCGCCCGGCATTTGTGCAAGCTATCGTGCTTGAGGTTGCAACCCCCAAGTAGTACACAAGCATGCACAAGAGGTTGTATAACATACAACAGATAGTATGGGGATCACCAAAAGAGGCTGTCCCCGGTTAAGCACATTTAACAATTAAACATATTAACTGGAAATCAAATAACTCAAGTAAGGCAAGTAAGTCTGTAGTACGCAATTGAAAGCATTTTGAGTAATTCATTTTTTTCAATTTACTCATTGTTGTCACTAAAATGTTCGGTTAGTATTCTAGATGATAGTGGGTAGAAGTTCGGAATATCAAGATGGATTTAACTGATAACAAGTTTGATAGCCTACGTATCAAGGTAGATAACTTCTAGGTAAACCCTAGTTAACCAGTTATATTATTTCATCTTATATATTTTAAATCATATAGTCATCTTTTAAGGCAAATAGATTTAACCATGTAACAAAAGTTAAGTGATTTCCCTATCTTTAGGAACAGTAGGCTAGTGATAGACAGGTTTTAGAATACTTAATAATATGAATTCCTACATTTCTAGTCTTACTAGAAGTAATTTCATAAAATTTTACCCAGTTGAGTAATTTAATTAAAGAAGGCTATGAGACTATTTGTCCCAACTTTTGTGTTGCTCCTACTCAATATACCAATAACAATTTAATCTATGAAAGTCGTCACATATCTTAGCTTATAACACTGTTAGATTAATTGGCCACACATTACATTAGTAAACTATAATGCATTTAAATAGTTCAAAGAAGATACATATTTCATTACCCATATAAACATACAATCACAATGCTTTTAAAATGGGAAAAGACCCGCACATGTACTTATCATATCAAGGTCAAAGTTCTAATAGGATTAGACTATATATTATGTATATACTATATCCTTAGACATGTAACATAAGAAATCAAGCTACAATTCTATATTCATGTAACTTATTATTAACACATATAAAGTCAATGCTGCAATACTTATCTTATATGATCTTTCATAGTGGAAGCAATCGAAAATGCAATTTAAAAGAAAATTAACCCGCACCACACATGTACGAATTTCCTCATAGTCAATCATGTTCATATAACAACTAGATAAGTAAATCTATATGCTGCTTATTAAAAATTCTTCACCAAGTTGCATGCAAAGTTGGACTTAGGATTAAACCAGTGATAACTGAAACTCCCTTCTGTAATACCCGAGCCCAGAATGTGAAAATTCCTTGTTTATTATTTTGAAAATTATATTTCCTTAAATTCTTTGTGAATTAATTGTTACTTTCTTGCCGTCGCAACGTGCATTGCATTTAAGGAGCGATAGCTAGAGAACGATTTCTAGTCCTCAGCAAATAGTGAAACTAGTATTTAGATGACTTAAATTTTATATTTTAATTGTTGCTAGCTATAATTAATCTTTCCTTAGCTAAAATGGCTTTAAAATGCACAAAATAAGGGCCTTTGACCAAGTTTTAAGTGGTTTGACCTAGGCCTTTGACCATTTGACCAATGTAGCACTTAAATAAGCTTTTAAATTAACAAAAAAAAAAAAACAGCAGTTGAATTCAGAGAGCAGGCCGAGAGCTTCTTAGAGAAAAAAAAAATCTTTCAACCTTTCAATCGTTCAATCTTCGCGTGAGCTCGTGCGGGGTGATTTTTGAGGCAACTAGCGTTGTTTTCCTAGCGACTAGGAGTACCTAAAGTGAGTGAATCATGTTATTTGTGCATTTAAATGTTAAGTGTATCAACTTTGCAATTTTTAGATTTTATCTGTAGATTGTCGTTTAAATCGTTTTGATGCTTCTAGAATGTTCCTTGGCTATTGTAGAACGTGTATTTATAGCTTTGTAACATTTTCTGCGGTTAAATGTTGAGATTGCAATTTAATTTGGATGTTGAATAGTGTTTTATGAATAGTAAAATCTTGAAATGATAAAGTTGCTCTGTTATGCTGTCCGTTGATGTAGGAATGTGCTAGGTGTGCTAGAATGCCTAAATGTGTGGTTTGTTTGGGTTGCGTAGTGAGAAAAACGGGAATTAAGCCTTGTTGAAAGTCAGGGTCGTTTAGGTCGATTTTAGCATTTTCTCGTTTTGCGTGTTGGCATTGTTTCGGGAAGCCATGGAAGCACTTTTGGTGCGATTATGGCGTTGGTTGGGTGTTTGGTTGATATAGTTGTAGTTCAAACGAGAAAGGGGGAAATCGGGGCTTTGCGCGAGTTCTAGGGTAAAATAAGGTTTCGGGGTCTTTAGACGTGCCTTATGGTGACCTAGGAGGTTTGGTGAAGTCGGTTTCCAGAACTCGTGGCTCGTTTGGAATGGTAGGGTTTTGATAGTTGGGGCAGGTTTGTATTTTTGTGTGTTTTCTTGACTTTATGCCTATAGAATGCTTAGGGTTGCTTGAAATACTTGTTTGAATTGATTTGGATTGAAATGTTTATCAATTGCTGCTATTGCGTGTGAGAGTAACCTACTTTGTTATTCTCCCACGTGTGGCTTTATCGCTTGTTTATCGCCTTGTATCGAGTCTTGCATTACATAGTGTCTCGCGCGTGAGTGATGGGCCTCTCTGGGTAGCCTTGGGTTGCCAGTGTTGGTTGTTCTAGCTCCGCTGCTATTCCCTTTCTCGCTTGGGTTGCCTCCCAAGGAGATTTGGGTCGTAGGTTGATGGATACTACCGGGGTATTCCAAACTGGTGTTATAAGGTGGTTTGGGCCGGCGTGTCGTCATCGAATTCTTGAATGAAAGTTGCTCGTGAAAAGAGTACCGTATCCTTTGAATGAATGTTTATAGTCTTTAATACTTGTCTTGTTATAATGTTGACTTGTTTGTATCTTTAAATGATAATTGTATGCATTGTTTGGCTAATTGCATTGCATACTCCTCTCATCTCCGTCCTTGAGACCAATTGCCCTCGCTGAGCAATAGTTTTTGCTCATTCCTCTCTATACTATATTTTTACAGGAGTAGTTGAAGCAGACCCTCTTGAGGTAATTGAGGAGGAGGAATAGGTGGAGGTGTTCCCGTGATTGCACTTCTTTGCTTTGCTGGTGGTTGGTTACCAGATTTTGTGCAAGCCTTGCATGATATGTATATTGCTTGGATGTCGCTTAATTTTAAGGCTTGTAGTCTTGTATGTATTTTCTAGTTTGAGGCCTCTACGGTCTTATGTTGTATAAGTTGAAAGAATGTAAAGTTGTAACTTATACTCTTGTGACTAGTAAAGAAATGCATGCTAATAGCTAACTGTTTAGTGGCATAAATACTTGTGTAGTATGCATATCATTTTTGGTTTGGAAAGTTGGATAATAAGAAATGTATGTTTTTAGAGAAAGTTGGTTTGTTTTTAATTGTTTTATGGCTTTCGCAAGTTTTATGATGAATTTAGGGTTTTTGGATCGTCCGCGGTATAGAGGAGACTCCGTCCGTGTGTCGGGTTCGGGCTTGGCCTTTTGCGGGGTCGGGTCGGGGCGTGACATCTTTAGGTGGTATCAGAGCATGATAGTCTTGCATGAGCCGGGATATGATTCTCGGTCTGTGGGGTAAAGGTCTAAAATGTTAAAGTGTTTATGTATGATTGCTAAGTGAAAAGAAAATGTTCTAGCATGACCTTGTGAACTTGGAATGTTTATGTGTTTAAGTGAAATAGTTTGGCAAGTTGAACTTGTCTTATGTGAATTGTGTGATAGAATATTGGATTGTTATTGACTTGAGTGTTATGTAATCTTATGTGCTATATTTCTGTCTATAAACTGCTTTTAAATGTTGCCAGCTATTGTGAATTGCCACTATGCCGCCACGTCGTGGTACTCAAGGTATAGGATCAGATGAAGAGGCAGCAGAACAGGGTCAGCAGCCTTTGCCTGAGCAGTTTATGGCTACCATGACTACTGCAGTAGACCGGATTACACAGGTGCTACATGAGTAGAGGCATGACAGGAATAATCCCCAGGGAAATCAAGCTAATCCTGGTGGACAGGGGTACAAAGTTGAGAATAATCAGTTAGAGAAATTTCTGAGGCACGAGCCGGGAAAGTTCTTCGGAGAGCCGGATGATGAGGCGGCCGAGAGATGGATTAATCGTGTTGAGAAAATTTTCACCGCTTTGAGGTACACCGATGAGGCAAGAATAGATTATGCGTCATTGTTATTTGAGGGTGATGCAGAGCAATGGTGGAATACTGTCAGAATGAGGTGGGATTGTGAGGATGTTCCATATTTATGGGATGATTTTGTGAGTGAGTTTCGAGACAAGTATATTCCCGAGATGGCTATGGAAAGGAGGGAAGATGAGTTTGTGGCCCTGAAGCAGGGAAATATGACTGTTGCACAGTACGAGGCTAGGTTTGTTAGCCTGTCGAGGTATATGCCCGAGTTGGTACGGCCGGCTAGGAGGATGATCATAGGTTTGTCCGTGGGCTGAGAATGGACATACAGTTGCATTTGACTGGGCAGACTTACACTACTTTTCCCGAGGCATTTCAGGCAGCCTCGAAGTTTGAAAAACGGAAGGCTGAGATGATAGCTGAGAGCAGTCAGCCGAGTAAGAAGCAGTATTTGGGTCAGAGCAGCCAGAGTCAGCCGAGGCAGTATCAGACTTTTGCACAGGGTCCTCAGCTACGTCCGTATCAGCCACAACAGCAGATTCAGGCTAGGCCAGCTGTGACTAGACCCCAGCAGGGAGCTACAGTTCCTACTACCGCCAGAGCCCCAGCACCTACAGGAAATACTGCAGTTAGGCAAAATCAGCAGTGTAATTATTGTAATCGGTCAGGGCATATTGAGGCTAACTGCTGGAGGAAGAGTGGTAAATGTACGGGTTGTGGTAGTGATGATCATAGGGTGAGGGATTGCCCTAAGTATAACAATGTTCAGGGCCGTGGTGGAGGCCAAGGTGTTCAGAATAGGGCTGCAGGTGCACGTCCAGCACAGAGAGTTCAGGCTAGGGTCTTTGCACTAGATGCGGAAGAGCTGCCCGATACTACAGCTATTGTGGAAGGTACCTTTCTTCTCAATACTCAGCCAGTTAAAGTTTTGATTGATCCCGGAGCTACACATTTGTTTATAACTCCTGCATGTGCACGATCTGTGAATGTTTGCATTGATAAATTGCCTCATGAAGTTGAAGTTAGTACTCCTTTGGGTGCAAAATTTGTTACTGAGTCTATTTGCAAATCTTGTGATATATGTATTGAGAACCGTAAATTTCCTGCTGATTTAATTATATTGCCATTCCGTGACTTTGAAATCATTTTGGGAATGGACTAGTTGGGAAAGTATTATGCTCAGTTGGATTGTAGAACAAAGATTGTTTATCTTCAGGTTCCTGACCTACCGGTACTAGAGATTGTTAGGAACTGCAGGGCTGCCCGAATTCCTCTTTTATCAGTGATCAAGACTTCTAAGTTGTTGAATAGGGGTTGTGAAGCTTACTTAGCCTATTTGATCAATCAGCCTACTGATAAGTTGAGTTTGAATGAGGTTTCGATTGTTAGATACTTCCCTGGTGTATTTCCCGAGGAATTACTGGGTTTACCACCGGATAGGGAGATTGAGTTCGTGATTGATCTTGTGCCAGGCACTGTGCCAATTTCTAGGAGTCCTTATAGAATGGCATCGGCTGAACTTCAGGAGTTAAAAATTCAGCTTCAGAACTTGTTTGAGAAAGGGTTTATACAACCTAGTTCTTCGCCGTGGGGTGCACCTGTGTTGTTTGTGAGAAAGAAAGATGGCACGCTACGGTTATGCATTGATTACAGGGGACTTAATCAAGTCACGATTAAGAACAAATACCCCTTGCCGTTGATTGAAGAATTGTTTGATCAGTTGCAGGGTGCGAGTGTTTACTCCAAATTTGACTTGAGGCAAGGTTACTATCAACTTAGGATTCGGAGTGACGATATACCGAAGACGGCATTTAGGACTAGATATGGACACTATGAATTTGTTGTTTTGCCGTTTGGTTTGATGAATGCACCAGCCGCATTCATGGACTTGATGCAGAGAGTTTTCCGACCTTACCTTGATTAGTTTGTCGTGATCTTTATTGATGACATTTTAGTGTACTCGAAGAACAAGGCTGAGCATGAGCAACACTTGAAGATTGTGCTTCAGACTTTGCAGGAAAACAAGCTTTTTGCTAAATTCAGCAAGTGTGAGTTCTGGTTGAATCAGATATCTTTTCTAGGCCATATCATTTCAGACCGAGGAATTTCAGTGGACCCAGCTAAGATTGAGGTTGTTTCATCTTGGAAGAGACCTGAGACGGTGTCAGAGATTCGGAGTTTTCTTCGATTGGCAAGTTACTACCGGAGATTTGTTAAAGACTTTTCCAAAATTTCTGGGCCTTTAAGCCAGTTGACTCGGAAAAAAGTTGCTTACAACTGGGATACGAAATGTGAATCCAGTTTCCAAGAATTGAAGAAGAGACTAACTACAGCTCCTATATTAGCTTTACCTGAGGGAACATAGAACTTTGTTGTCTACAGTGATGCATCTAAGGAAGGTTTGGGCTGTGTTTTAATGCAGAATGGTAAGGTGATTGCTTATGCTTCGAGGAAGTTGAAACCTTATGAAGTCAATTACCCTACACATGATCTTGAGTTAGCTGCTGTTGTGTTTGCTTTGAAGAAGTGGCGTCATTACTTGTGGGGTTGCAGATTTGAAATTTTTACTGACCACAAGAGTCTCAAGTATTTGTTTTCACAGAAGGATCTGAATATGAGGCAGCGGAGATGGCTAGAGCTATTGGGTGGTTACAACTGTTCTATTAACTACGTGCCAGGTAAGGCAAATGTTGTTGCTGATGCTTTAAGCCGAAAGGCTACTGTTGCAAGCTTGATTATCAAGGATTGGGAGACTTTGGAAGAAATTTGTACATGGAAGCCAGAAGCTACTGAGGTAGGGATTCGATTTGCTAGTTTGCAGATTCAGTCAGGGTTGCTAGCACAGATCAGAGAGGCTCAGAAGACTGATCCTCACATCTTGAAGATCCAAGAAAAGTCAAAAGGGGGAGAGTCAGAGTTTAAATTACATGCAGATGGTATCTTCAGATTCAGGGATAGAGTATGTGTTCCTGATGATCTGACTTTGAAGAACGAGATCATGTCCGAGGCACATAATTCGAGGTATACGATTCACCCGGGCAGTACAAAAATGTACAGAGACTTGAAACAACACTTCTGGTGGAACAATATGAAGAAGGAGATTGCTGGGTATGTATCCAGATGTTTGACTTGTCAGAGGGTTAAAGTTGAGCATCAGAGGCCAGCCGGACTTCTACAGCCGTTGTCGATTCCGCAATGGAAGTGGGTACATATAACAATGGACCTTGTGACCGATCTTCCTAGATCTCCGAGAGGATGTGATTCTGTTTGGGTTGTTGTGGACCGCTTGACTAAAGTTACACATTTTATTTCCGTGAACAAACAGGATAGCCTTGATAAGTTAGCTGAACTTTATGTTGCTAATATTGTGAGATTGCATGGTGTGCCACAGAGTATAGTGTCAGATAGGGATCCCAGATTCAGATCTCGTTTTTGGCAGAAGTTGCAAGAGGCCACGGGAACTAAGTTGAACTTCAGTACTGCATATCATCCATAAACTGATGGCCAGTCTGAGAGAACCATCAGGATCTTGGAAGACATGCTTCGGGCATGTGTGCTTGACTTTGGGAAGAATTGGGAGAAGTTTTTGCCTTTAGCGGAGTTCGCCTACAACAATAGTTATCAATCTACTATCGGTATGGCTCCCTACGAGGCGTTGTATGGTCGGAAATGCAGATCCCCGTTATATTGGGAAGAGGTTGGAGAGATGAGAACAGTTGATCTGACTGTGTTACCTGAGATGATTAAGATGGTAGATAATGTTCACCTTATTCGCCAGCGTATGCTTACAGCTCAGAGTCGTCAGAAGAGTTATGTGGATAAACACCATCGGGATCTTGAGTTTGATTTGGGAGATTGGGTGTTTCTTAAGATTTCTCCACGGAAGGGATTGATTCGGCACGGTAAGAGTGGGAAGCTTAGTCCCAGGTATGTGGGTCCGTATGAGATCACCGAAAAGGTAGGTCCTTTGGCTTATCGATTAGCTTTGCCTCCGAGTTTGTCGAGACTGCACGATGTGTTCCACGTGTCTATGTTGAAGAAATACCATCCAGACCCTTCACATGTACTTGAACCAGAGCATTTGCAGATTGAAGAGAAGTTGTCCTATGAAGAGAAACCGATTCGGATTGTGGATCGAAAGATTCAGGAGCTTCGCAGAAAGAGTATTCCGTTAGTAAAGGTTCTGTGGAATCATCATGGGTTTGAGGAAGCGACTTGGGAAAGAGAGGACCAGGTTCGGGATCAGTATCCGGAGTTGTTTGTGGACCATGTAAGAATTGCGTGGGCGCAATTGTTTTAAGGGGGAGAGGGTGTAATACCCGAGCCCATAATGTGAAAATTCCTTGTTTATTATTTTGAAAATTATATTTTCTTAAATTCTTTGTGAATTAATTGTTACTTTCTTGCCGTCGCAACGTGCATTGTATTTAAGGAGTGATAGCTAGAGAACGATTTCTAGTCCTCAGCAAATAGTGAAACTAGTATTTAGATGACTTAAATTTTATATTTTAATTGTTGCTAGCTATAATTAATCTTTCCTTAGCTAAAATGGCTTTAAAATGCACAAAATAAGGGCCTTTGACAAAGTTTTAAGTGGTTTGACCTAGGCCTTTGACCATTTGACCAATGTAGCACTTAAATAAGCTTTTAACATAACAAAAAAAAAAAAAAAACAGCAGCTGAATTCAAAGAGCAGGCCGAGAGCTTCTTAGAGAAAAAAAAAACCTTTCAACCTTTCAATCGTTCAATCTTCGCGTGAGCTCGTGTGGGGTGATTTCCGAGGCAACTAGCGTTGTTTTCCTAGCGACTAGGAGTACCTAAGGTGAGTGAATCATGTTATTTGCGCATTTAAATGTTAAGTGTATTAACTTTGCAATTTTTAGATTTTATCCGTAGATTGTCGTTTAAATCATTTTGATGCTTCTAGAATGTTCCTTGGCTATTGTAGAATGTGTATTTATAGCTTTGTAACATTTTCTGCGGTTAAATGTTGAGATTGCAATTTAATTTGGATGTTGAATAGTGTTTTATGAATAGTAAAACCTTGAAACGATAAAGTTGCTCCGTTATGCTGTCCGTTGATGTAGGAATGTGCTAGGTGTGCTAGAATGCCTAAATGTGTGGTTTGTTTGGGTTGCGTAGTGAGAAAAACGGGAATTAAGCCTTGTTAAAAGTCAAGGTCGTTTAGGTCGACTTTAGCGTTTTCTCATTTTGCGTGTTGGCATTGTTTCGGGAAGCCATGGAAGCACTTTTGGTGCGATTATGGCGTTGGTTGGGTGTTTGGTTGATATAGTTGTAGTTCAAACGAGAAAGGGGAAAATCGGGGCTTTGCGCGAGTTCTAGGGTAAAGTAAGGTTTCGGGGTCTTTAGACGTGCCTTATGGTGACCTAGGAGGTTTGGTAAAGTCAGTTTCCAGAAATCGTGGCTCGTTTGGAAATTGTAGGGTTTTGATAGTTGGGGCCGGTTTGTGTTTTTGTGTGTTTTCTTGACTTTATGCCTATAGAATGCTTAGGGTTGCTTGAAATACTTGTTTGAATTGATTTGGATTGAAATGCTTATCAATTGCTGCTATTGCGTGCGAGAGTAACCTAATTTGTTATTCTCCCACGTGTGGCTTTATCGCTTGTTTATCGCCTTGTATCGAGTCTTGCATTGCATAGTGTCTCGCGCGTGAGTGATGGGCCTCTCTGGGTAGCCTTGGGTTGCCAGTGTTGGTTGCTCTAGCTCCGCTGCTATTCCCTTTCTCGCTTGGGTTGCCTCCCAGGGAGATTTGGGTCGTAGGTTGATGGATACTACCGGGGTATTCCAAACTGGTGTTATAAGGTGGTTTGGGCCGGCGCGTCGTCATCGAATTCTTGAATGAAAGTTGCTCGTGAAAAGAGTACCGTATCCTTTGAATGAATGTTTATAGTCTTTAATACTTGTCTTGTTATAATGTTGACTTGTTTGTATCTTTAAATGATAATTGTATGCATTGCTTGGCTAATTGCATTGCATACTCCTCTCATCTCCGTCCTTGAGACCAATTGCCCTCGCTGAGCAATAGTTTTTGCTCATTCCTCTCTATACTATATTTTTACAGGAGTAGTTGAAGCAGACCCACTTGAGGTAATTGAGGAGGAGGAACAGGTGGAGGTGTTCCCGTGATTGCACTTCTTTGCTTTGCTGGTGGTTGGTTACTAGATTTTGTGCGAGCCTTGCATGATATGTATATTGCTTGGATGTCGCTTAATTTTGAGGCTTGTAGCCTTGTATGTATTTTCTAGTTTGAGGCCTCTACGGTCTTATGTTGTATAAGTTGAAAGAATGTAAAGTTGTAACCTATACTTTTGTGACTAGTAAAGAAATGCCTGCTAATAGCTAACTGTTTAGTGGCATAAATACTTGTGTAGTATGCATATCATTTTTGGTTTGGAAAGTTGGATAATAAGAAATGTATGTTTTTAGAGAAAGTTGGTTTGTTTTTAATTGTTTTATGGCTTTCGCAAGTTTTATGATGAATTTAGGGTTTTCGGATCGTCCGTGGTATAGAGGAGACTCCGTCCGTGTGTCGGGTCCGGGCTTGGCCTTTTGCGGGGTCGGGTCGGGGCGTGACACCTTCTCCCTTCCTGTTTCCCTCTCGTCTAGCTTCTACTTCCATCCCTTTCCCTTAATGTTGCCATCGGCTATGAAGAAGATGCTAGGTGAGTCTTGTTTCTTTTATGCTTAGATGTCGATGGTGTGTAGATAGAGAATGGAATAAAGGGTGGCGAGTGGATGTATTATTTTCTCTCCTTCTTTTCTCACTTCGGTTCCTAGGCTTTTTTCTCCTTAGACTTATTTCCCTTTCTTTTGTATTGGCCGACAGTGAGGGTAGTGAATTAATGGTGATAGTTTGGCTAGGGCAGTGAGCTGATATGGCTATGGCTTTCACTACGTAATGTTCTTAGCTTGTGTAATCTGAAATGTTTGGTGTGTTTTACAAACTGAAGCTTAACAGCCCTTGAAGGTGGTGGCGGCAATGGTGAAAATGATATGAGAAGGCAGATTGAGAAAGCTAGGTGAAATAGTGATGATAGACGAAGCTATGGTGTTCAGCTTGGGTGGTGCGTTTTACTTGCCGAAAGTGCAAGGCTTCATATAGAGTTTACTTCTTAGTTTCTATTGGTGAAGATAGAAGCAGGAGGTGTTGGAAATGCAGCAGCTTGAGGTAGTGCAAAGGAGCCTAGTTCGCATCCTGGCAGTCTCGCGTGAAGACAGCACATTGCGAGTTAAATGGTAGCTTGGAACGTTAGTCGTTGATTGTTTCATAAAGGTGGGCGGTGAAAGTGATGATGAAGATAGAAGGATGATAAGCAGGAGGTGGCATCTCGTGGAGATTGCTGGAGTTAATTTGAAGTGCTGACTTACTAACCAGGTGGCTGCCTTAGAACAATTTAGGTGATGACTACTCGATGGTGAAACAAAATCACGCTGCTACATGGTCTATTTATGCAAGCTTAGGCAATGATTCAGCTTTGCTAATGAAATATGGCAACTTAACAGCTTCGGTGATGATTGGCTAAGATTTTTTAGGACGGTAGAGGTCAAGGACTTGGCAAATAGCTATGCTGATACATTGGTTGGCATTTTGGTCGAATAACACGTGTTGTTAGGCTATATTATTCTAAATGGTAAGGTAGTATACTCATCTTAATTAGGTGCTCTAGCGTGGCATGGTTTTAGAGCTCGTGGTGAAACAGTGAATAAGACAATGTTGCTAATGATGATACTAGATAATTAAGTAGTTATCAATTTTGTTTCAAAAGTTAAGATTATCTAACAATTACCTTATAATTCCTAATCTTCCCAACTATTGTCTCTGTCAACATATTCGTATATCCAATTCCCTAACACATGTGACACTTCCATATGATCCTAGTCCGTATGTCATGATCGACTAAGTTTTAACTATATCCAGGAATATATATATTCTAGTTCCTCTATGTTTGTTATCTAATAAATATTTCTTAGGTTAAAATTGCTATTATCTTTATAATCCCGAACTATTATACCTACTACCATTTTTATTCACTGAGTATTTCCCTATTATATGTTAAAGACTTTATAATTTGTTTAAGTAAATAATATTATACTAATTATTTATCTACTTTACTTAGTAGATTAATCTGACAACAAATTTATTAACTACTTAGATAACATCTTATGTATTTATATTTTCAGAATTATAAGCTATATCACCTAATCCTTATCAACACATTACTATTTCTTAAGCTTAATCTTTAATTCATGCTATCAGATTACCTAAGTGGTTACTATTAATCGTAATACTAATTGATTTTTAAATAGTAAGACAATTAACTATAGATTAAATGGAGGCAAATAATCACAAAGGCACATTTTTCAAAAATAACGAAAGAAATAAATATAGATAAATACTTGTAAATGCATGGTCGGGCTCGGGTATTACACAGAGAGCACTTTTTTCGTTGAGAATTCCTCATTCCCTTTTGTGTGAATTCCCCAACGGCGAATTCAAAACTTGTGGGCCCCTATCTATTCGATCTCTTGAGCCCTAAAGAAAACCCCCCTCCCCTTCGGACTCCATATCTCTTTTCACTTTATATATGTGGGCACCTAATATCTATGAGGGTTCACCCAGCCCGGTTACAACATTCATTTCTATTGCGCCTAAATTCTCTATTTCTATTAATATTTCACGTGTTTCTATTTATGGTTCTTATGGAGCTACATTGCAACAAATCTTCTTTTCTGTAGCATTGCTTCTATGATCTTAGGAGCACTGGCTACCATGGCCCAAACAAAAGTCAAAAGACTTCTAACTTATAGTTCAATTGGACATGTAGGTTATATTCATACTAGTTTCTCATGTGGAACCATAGAAGGAATTCAATCACTACTAATTGGTATATTTATTTATGCATCAATGACGATAGATGCATTCGCTATAGTTTCAGCATTACAGCAAACCCGTGTCAAATATATAGCTGATTTGGGTGCTCTAGCCAAAACGAATCCAATTTTGGCTATTACCTTCTCCAATACTATGTTCTCATATGCAGGAATACCCCTGTTAGCTGGATTTTATAGCAAATTCTATTTGTTCTTCGCCGCTTTAGGTTGTAGGGCTTACTTCCTAGCCCTAGTGGGAGTAGTGATTAGCATTATAGGTCGTTGGGAGGCCGAAAGGTTGCCACGAGTAAGTCAGTTGGGGAGACCGAATCAGTCACAACACGGATGGGAATGCATACTATGAAAGATAGGGTTGTGATAACCCGAACCCGGCATGCATTTAATGGCATATAACTGCATTTAATTAAATGTTTAATTAGTTAAGTCAACCATTTTGCACTATTTTGATATTTCTTTTAGAAGCAATCCATAATTTTTATATTGATTAACTAAAAGATTATCACCTATTTTTATTGTTTATAGTAGTTAGATTTATTTTCTTGTGTTTAATTAAGTGTCATTTTAAATGTTAGTAATTAATTGCATCTGACTACGTGTTTATATTAACTTATTCATTTGTATCTTAACATTAACTTCATAATTCTTTAAAATATTCTAGAAATAGTTAAATTAATTATTTTTAAATGAATATTGATTATTTTGATTATTTTAATAATCGGTTTTAATTGTCTTGCATTAAAATTACTCGGTTTTCAATTAAATGAGAAAAGTAACTCCGAGCCGGAGTGAATTTTAAACTATTCTACTATTCTACTTTTCAAAAAAAATTAAAGTGTTATATTATTGCTCATCACTTTATTAGCGATCGTTTATTGACCGTTCTATCGTAGCATTTCGAAAATGAGAGTTAGAGAAATATTTCTCGGACTTAGTGATAAATGTTTTTAGTTTAATTTAGCTAGTTTTAGTTGTTTTCCATCTAATTGCATTGTTTTAACCTGAGCTAGACCAAATGATAACCAAAATAGCCTTAGTTGACCAATTTAACTTGAATTTTGACTTTGCTAAATGACCATTTTGCCCTCGAGCTTTGTTACTTGTTTTAAATAGCCAAAAATCAACAAAATGATAAAAAAAAACAAATTTCAAAATGCCCTATAAGTCCCTCCCATGGCCGAATGCTCCCAAGAGGAAAAAAAAGATTTTGCTTCCATTTTTCTTGTGCAATCATGTGTGGAATCGGACGAGGATCGTGGCTCGGGTCCTTGCGGGTCTTGGTCTTCAATCTCTGTGAGGGTTTTCATACTTTTGTGCATTTAAATTCGAATTTGATTTTTGTTTCAAATTTTTAGATTTGATATATAATGTGTTATAATGCCTATAATTGCTTGATATAGCTTTCTTTGAGTTCGTAGATCATTGTTTGATAGTTATTTAGCAATTTTTACGGTTGAAATTGAGTATTTGAAATTGGGGAAGAACAATAAATAGTGATTTTGAATAGTAAAACCCTAGAATTTTGGATTTTGATCCGAATTACGATTGCTTGATTTGGAAAGGTGCCATTAGTGATAGAAAGATAAAATGTGCAATAAAAACGGATCGGCCTTTGTTAAAATTGAAAATTAGACAAAGAAACGTAAAGGGGCCGTTTGACCAAAAGTTGACCGTGCTCGAATTGAGTTGGGGGTTTTGCTATTGAGGGCATGGAAGCACTTTTGGAGCTGTTGTGGCGTTGATTGAGCGACCGGTTAGTATAGTTGTAGTTCAAACGTAGTAGGTGGACTTTCGGGCCTCGGGTGAGAAAGTGAAGTTTAGTGACATAGAAACGTGCCTTGTAGTGCTTAAGTGAATGTAGTGAAATCGGTTTCCTAATCCCGTAGCTCATTTGCTCGTAATTGCCTTTGGAAGTTAGAGATTGAATAGTGATATTTGTCGTTTTCGTGTTTGAACTGTTGTTACTTGTTTAATTGGTGTTCTTGTTGCTATTAATGATAGTAATGCTTGAAAAGTTAATTGAATGCTAATGTTGATTGTAAATGCTTGATATCTTGTTTATCGCCACTAATATGCACTTTCGTGCTATTGCTCGTTTATTACTTGTATCTCGTATTGCATTGCATTAGTGTCAGGCGCGTGAGTGATGGGCCTCTCTGGGCAGTCTCGGGCTGCCAGGGTTGGTTGCTCTAGCTTCGTGTCCTATTCCCATTCTCGCTTGGGTTGCCTCCCAGGGAGATTTGGGTTGTAGAATTGATTGGATACTTCCAGGGTATTCCAAACTGAAGTTATAAGGTGGTTGCGCGCTTATTGTCATCGTTGTCAACATCAAGATCGAGATTGATGTAATGCTCATGGAATCGAATCGCATGGTACATTGCTCGTATGAGTGAACAATAGCCTTCAGAGTGTGGTACAGCTTTGAATGGTTGTGTTAATGCTTTTAGTAATTGCTTATTGAATTGATTGTTTATATTGATTGCTTACTTGTCAATTATATTGTTTAACTGTCTTATCTGCATTGCACGACCTTCTTTCTCTCCACCTCGATATCTGTTTCGCCCTTACTGAGTATACGTGTTGAGTATACTCACTCCTCACCACCACATTTCAGGAAATGCCATGTTAGCCGGAAAGTTCGTGATTACGTGAAAGTTCGTGCTTGAAGAGTTATCTTGCATGCTATGTGGCTTGAGTTGTGAAAGATGCAAAGATGTATGTTTCATGTGTTGTTTGTATTTAATGTTAAAAAGGAATGTAATATAAGTTTTATTAGGTTATTGAAGTGGTATGATAGGTTAGTTCATGTATTTAGTTAGTATAGCTTAACTTTAATGCATGTTTGTATTGTTTAAAGAAAGAGTTAGAATAGTCTGGTACTTGGAAATGTATGTATACTCGTTGTGTTTAATTGTTGAGAACCAAGGCTCAGATGGCCTTGAGGAATTTTGAATGGTTGGACACGGTGCTGGTCCACTTATATGCTGTTGCAGGTTTTGCATTTTGCCTAGAAACAGGGGAGACTCCGTCCGTCTTTCCCTAAAATTTTGCCCGGGTTTGGAATTGGGTTGTGATTAGATTGATAGATAGAACTTCCGGTCTCGAGAGGGATCGGGGTGTTACAAGGGTCGAGTCTGATACATCAACCGTCTACTCAATATCCTTGTACGAGTCCACAATCACTACACGAGATGAACCTTGGTTTGGTGAATTGAAGTTGGCCTTATGTGTAATAAGACTCCTAGTTACTAAGCGTGATCGTATACTGAGGTGTTCCCCGCTGATTGTTGGAATAACGTGAGCCAGGTCAAGTCTCAATTCAGAAAGATGAAGGGCCCAAAAGTCTAAATAGGGGGTTACAATTTCTCCATCTCATTGGGGGCGGAAAATGAATCGACATCTCGATGTGATACAACCTTTTTTTATTTTAGTTGGGAAAGAACGGTGAAGTCCATCCGAACCGTCCAATGAAGAATAAGAGAAGAGCAAAGCGCCAATGGCGGACAAAGCGCATGCGAAACGGGCAAGGAGAAAAATAAGTGTGGAGGAGAAGCAGCTGAGCTCATTGCTTTTGCTTCCTAGGCCCAAAGCAGTGTAGTCCTTCCTGGCCAAATAAAGGATTTGGGGCTTCTTGCTATGCTACTTAACTATATCAAATTTGCTTTAGTAATATATATGAATAGAAAGATAGATCCATCTATCTATCCTATCCGATTTTATTTTTGATATCTAAAAAAGAATCGATTTCATTCAACCTTTGATTCAAAGAACTGCGCTTAGCCCCTCCCCGCTCATGAAACGGCTCTGCTGCAATGGATGGCAGAAGGTCCGTAGTACCCAAAGCACTGGAGTGATCCAGTAGCCGGGAAGGGGCCTAGAAGTGCCTACTATTACACCACGCTACACTTGGCTCTACACATTTACAGAGCTAACCTATGTCCAGTGCCTGGCAGAGCTAAGGGGGCTTCAATCCTTACTCTTTATCCCTATATTCGCCCAGGCTAACGGGGCCTTACCTATTCAGGGGGAGAGTGGAGCCTCGAAAAGCACTATTGAGAGGTTTGAAGATGCTCGACTGATAGGGAGATGAATGGAGTTGGCCCCTTTTCATTCTCTATAGGGTTCAAAACCTTTCTTCAACATAGGTGACAATGAGCGAGGCAGAGAAGGAAGAGATCAAACACGGGAATAAGAAGCTCTATTTGGACCCTTTTTGATCATTTTGATAGAGGGGGATGAAGAAAGTGGACAAAACAGACTCATATTTCTCATCAAACAAATAGGGGAAAAGAATCATATTGAAAACGCTCTTAACCCAACCCCTTCCTTCGTAGAGCCGTGTATTGTATGTGATCTGAACCTGCCCGAAGCGAGCCTCCCATAGAGGCAAGTGGAGTTGGTGAGCCGTATGATGGGAAACTATCTCCTGCGGTTTGGAGAGGACTCAACTGTTAGTTAATACCCCTTTGGTTTCAGGGTGGACCTTTTTACTCTATTTTATTATATACACTTAGCGAAAAGAATGTTTTTTGATACACCTAGGACATGGATTATATATGAACCAATGGATTGTGACAAGTCATTATTACTAGCAATTATTTCCTCTTTCATTACTTCATTCTTTCTATATCCTTCTCATTCGTTCTCAGTTACTCATCAAATGGCACTCAGTTCATATCTTTAAGTTCGATCATTGACAAGGTTCAAAGAAAGGGTGAGACATTGATAAAGAATCGATTCCAAATAAATAAAGTCTTGCAATTTTAGTTCATATAGCAATCTAATCACTCCTGTAATGTAATAAATTTGGGGAGTGATTCAGATCATTTGGCATCAGACAACTACCGTTAAGTCTGTCATCCGCCATAGAAAAAAAAAGAGGGGGTAAAAAGTTAGCCTATTACAATCTCCTTCACGCTAAGGGGATTGACGGATGCTACAATACAAAGCGGTTGTAACTACCCTTTACCTCTATCAATCAGTTGAGCTCTCTTTAGTTGAGTCTCAATTGTCGGAGTCGTCTTTTATTAGGACTTGCTCGCAATAACCTATGTTTCTTTTGTAAGAAAGTCCAGTTTAAGCCAAGCCATCTCATACATAAAGTCTTACTATTAGTCTTGTTGTTCTTTCAAATCCATTAGCAGTACCGCCGTGCTTAAATATTTTTTATGCCTTACAAAGAAGTCGAATTGAATTGGTCGCATTCACTTTTCTTCTTAGTAAATCTCTATCTCTAAGGAGCGTAATTAATCTAATCGGTTGGTCAAATGCATTGACATTGGCACATTTTCTTTCTTCTTTTCTAAAAGTGGGTTCAAATCTCCTTGCCTTGCTGCTGAGTATGGCATACTTTTTTTCTTTTTGAGGAGTGGCTAGCTCATTTCTTCATCCATCATTTTGGATTGAAAGTTGCGGAATCACTCCATGATGGCTGTTTCAGTTCTTGATTCAGTTGAACCGTCCGACCGAGCTCTTCAATTGAAAAACCTGCCTTTCGTTCTTCTTTAATCTCTCGGAATGAAGAAGAGGCCCCTAATATAGTCTACCTACTTTGTCACAATGGTTCCTGATAAGAACTACCAAGATGTTGCATCAAGGCTGGTTATTAGGAAAGGGATAAATATAGTTTTTTACGTTTCAACTTGATCAGTTCGTCCGCAGGGACGAATGAAAAGTCTAAGGATGCCTGGTCTGGGGTATCCTTTTCCCAATTTTGGATTTGATTTTCGATTGCCAAGCCCAGGGAGTACGTATAATATATAAACTTGTATATAATGGGACCAAAGTTGTCCCAACCAGAGATCATGCGCCCGACAGAAGAAAAATGTAAGCCTTATTGTAGAATATATAGGAGCTACCCAAAAAGGACCTCTATTGGGGCCCTTTTCGAACCACTCATGGGACCACGTGAACGCGGGTTATCTTGGTTTATCCTGACAAGACAAGACTCCTACATCGAATATAGGTGGAGGATGGGAAAGGATAGAAAGGTAGTTTCTTCCAGCAAGGGAGATGACTTCTTCCTTTCCCTTTGAAGAGTGAATAACAAGCGCTTTGAATCAAGCTCTTAGAGTACTCGTAAAGACTTGAAAACTACATTTTTCTTTTTGAAAATGGATTTATAGACCTCACCTCGATGTTGGAGCTAGGGCAGGCCTCTCTGGCCTACGGGGGGGTCAGTTAGGATGAGTAGATAAATCAACCAACAAGCAAGATCTTGCTAGGCTTAAGCATTCAAAAAAAGAAGGCGCATTGAGCAAAGTAACCGCGGGTTTCTTTTTCCTATGAAAGAAAGGGTTGGCCTGGGCCTTTCCAACCTATCGTGTTTGCTTGTCTGAAGTAGTACTTCCAATCCAAGGCAAAGATCACGGCATACCCTCAGCAATGTGAATGAGTAGCAGACACATCTACATCCGAATCCAAAGAAGAACCAGTGGAGAATCGGTGACTAGAAAAGAAGGCCTTGCCCTCTATGGATGGGTGGCCAGGCGTAAAGACCATCCCGAGAGCACAGTTTCGTAACTAGGGTAGGGAAAATAGGAAAATACGTACCATAAGCTCTCATATCAGTTGTTCATGAATCGAATGCCCTCTTAGGCAGCTCGATAAGGAGCGCTTTGGTTTGCTCGAATGCCTTATCTTTTCTCTCGTCCCTTGCTGATTTGATTCAACTCCTGAATTCCATTCTATTGTTTGCAAACGAGTTAAAGGCAGAGTGACAGTTTAGGCTTAGGCTTTGGATTCGACGGTTGGGATAGGAATGAAGCCAATAATATCCCCAAACGATAAGGCTGATCTTTATTTGTATATAAAATAGAGCTGGTTACTCTCCACTCTAACTCATTGGGCTCTTATTTGTTGCAGTGTAGCTCATTGTCTATGAGGAAAAACTTGGTGCCCACTCTATCTCTTCTAATAGAAAAGACTGCATCTCCGATAAAGTAGTTATTAACAAGTTCAACACTATCCTAAACTGTGCGGGTGTGGCAGGCTGATCTTCCTTATTTCGATATTTTTGTTGCTATCGATCAAATCCTGTTACCATTCTTGAGAGGAGAAAGATAAAGATAATAGGGCGCGTTATGATACCCCGAACCCGACATGCATTTAATGGCATTTAATTGCATTTAATTAAGTGTCATCTTAAATGTTAGCATTGAATTTCGTGTTTATTTTTAGTTAAACATTCATTTCAAGCATTATTTACATATTTCTTTTAGAAGTAATTAAATAATACTTGAGTTAATTATTTTAACGGAGTATCAACTACTTTTCATAGTTATACAACTTGGTTTTATTTTCTTGCACCTTAATGCTTGGTTTTCAATTAAATGAAAAAGTAGCTCCGAGCCCAGAGTGAATTTTGGACTATGTTGCTTTTCAAAAATTATATTTTTCTTATATTCCATAATATTTAGGTGATATTCGTTCTTCGTCGTTTTGTGCATAGCATATCGAGAGCAATAGTTAGGAAATGATTTCTAGTCCTCAACAAGTAGTGAAAACTAGTATTTAGTGTTTTAATTTTAGTATTTTAGTTGTTGTTAACTAGAATTAAATTTGTATTAGTTGTTTTAGCCTTAAAATGCAAGAAATAACCTACTTTGACCAACTTAAGTGAACTTTGACCAAGACTTTGACCACTTGACTTGTTGTCATCTTTTTAAATAGCATGAAATAGAAAACAAAAGAAATAAAGGCTGAAAAAAAAGAGTGGAAGGCCGAAAATACAAGGGAAAAAGAAAAAAAAGGATTTCAACTTCAAATCTTCGCAAGAGCTTGGATGGGGTTGTTTTCGAGGCTTCCAACGTGGTTTTCCTAGCATCGAGTAGCGTCTAAGGTGAGGGTTGCACCGTTATTTGAGCATTTGAAGTTATTGTATCTAAACATTAATTTTTGTGATTTAGTCGTACGTTGTTATTTTATCTATTTTGTTGCTTAAAGAATGTTCCTTGATGATGGTAGAACATGTCTTTGTAGCTTTTTAGCATTTTCTATGGTTAAATATAGCAATTGTAATTTAAAATGCGAATGGAATAGTAAAATATGAATAGTAAATCCTTGTTTCGTAAAAGTTGCTCCGTTTTGCTTTCTGTTGATGTGGAAAGAAGCTAGATATATTAGAATGCTTAAATATATGGTTTAATTGGATTGTGTAATGGAAAAACGGAGAAAAGTGGCTTCGTACATGTTGGGGTCGTTCCGGTCGAGTTTGGCATTTTATCGTTTTGCATGAAGACATTGTCGTAGTATGCCATGGAAGCACTTTTGGTACAATTATGACATTGGTTGGGTGATCGGTTGAGGTAGCTGTAGTTCAAACGAGCAAAGGGAGAAATCGGGGCTTTGCGGGAATTCTAGGGTAAAGTAGGGTTTCGTGCTGTTTAGACGTGCCTTATGGTGTCCTAGGAGGAGTGGTGAAGTTGGTTCCCAAAACTTGTAGCTCGTTTGGAAGTAGTAGCACTGGGAAAGTTGGGGTCATTTAGTGTTTTAGTTGATTTTTATAATGCTTGCTTATATAATGCTTATTGTGGATTATTATGCTCGTTATACTTGATTATGATTGAATTGTATATCAATTGTTGATAATGCTTGTTAGTGTTGTTCTTGTTATTTTATTGATTGTAAATGTGTATTGTATTGCATGTTGATACTAACTTGCACTTCAGTGCCTTGCTCGATTATCGTTATATTCTTCGTATTGCATTACATTGTGTCAGGCGCGTGAGTGACGGGCCTCTCTGGGTAGTCTCGGGCTGCCAGGGTTGGTTGCTCTAGCTCCGTGTCCTATTCCCGTTCTCGCTTGGGTTGCCGCCCAGGGAGTTTTGGGTTGTAGAATTGACAGAGTATGTCCCGAGTACTCTAACAGAATTATAAGGTGGGTGAGCCGACGCGTCATCGTTAAAGTCATCGAAATCATGATCGGTACATTACTCGTTCGAGTAAACCGTAGCCTTCAAAGTGTGGTATAGCTTTGAATGGTTGAGTTAATGCTTTCTTTAATTGTTTATTGTATTGTTGTTTACATTGAATGCTTTCTTATTGATTATATTGCTTAACTGTACCTATTTGTGTGAAACCCCACTTTCCTGCTTATCTCGTTTTACGTGTTATACCTCGTTTTGCGTGCATATGTTCTGTTTATGTGCTATAGGACCTAGAAAGTTATAATTTTGATGTCAATACTCCTAATACGTGCTAAATGTGCATTCATGAAATTTTCATAAAAAACGGAGTCAGAAATTTTATCGTCGATTTTCAGTGAATAGTGTTTTCGAAACACGTCCGCTAAAATTTTGAAACTGGTCTTTTTAACCCTTCTAGACCTAGTCCACGGACTTTAATAGACCTGTGTTTGATGAAAACGGTTTTAAAATCGGCTTAAGAATTTATTAGGGTTTTTACACCGACTTTTGCGAAAATCGAGTTTTAAGCGACTCGGGTGAAATTGTTGGATTGTAAAACTTCTTGTCACCTAAAAATAATCCACTTGAGATATCTTGGGGGTTGCATAATTATTTTGAACTTTGGTGATCAAGAAAATGCATTTAAAGTCATTAAAACACAAAAATACTAATTAAAACTAACTTTGACTTTATTTAAAATGTTGACTTTGAAGCTTATATCACCTACACACACAAGCAAAGCACAAAAACACCTTCATTTTCACACATATGGCCGAGAGGTTCATGAGAGAATAGCCAAGTTTTTCTTCAAGCTTTTCAATCAATTTTTCAAAGAAAAACCTAGTTTTTGTCCGTAGAACTTCGCATCGACTTGGATTCTGCTTGTTGGGCACGCATAGCACGCATTCCTAGGCTTATATCGCATCTAAGGTGAGAGAAAAATTCTAGATCTCAAAATGTCATTTTTGTGTTTTTGCTTATAAATGAAGATTGAACCGTTAGAATTGAAATCTGATGATAGATTATTGCTCCTTGCATGCTAGGGATCATTATATACTAATACTACGAATTTCTGTCAGATGTAGCATAATTTTTATTTTCCGGGTATTTAATTTTGATTAAAATGTTCAAAGTTGAATTAAATGAGTTGTGTTGATCGAAATCGATTGCCGTCGATTTCTAAATACTTGATAATTACGTGTTAGCGTTGTTGTAATGCCGAATTTTCGATTACATTGTTTGTGTGAAAATCCGGAAAATCCAGCCAAGACATCTTAGGGTTTTAGGGTTATCGGGCATGAATTGGAGGTGTTATGGTGGATTTCCGAGAGGGCTAATGTAGTAGGTTGAATGGGTGAGTGATAGGAACTGATTTGGCAATGTTTGGATTAGTAGATTGTAAGTTATGAATTTTAGAAGTTTAGGTTGTCATTCTTTAATTTCTTGAACGATGCCTTTAGATGGTTGGGTAGTGTTCGAGTGATGAATGGTGAGTTGTTGATGAGTAATTTAGAGTTTAATTATGTATATTATGCAATTCCGGTTAGATGGCCTACTTTGTCATCTAACTACGTTGTTTGTTGTTTAATTTAATATTGATGTTATATTGATGTTATTGATTGATTATTATTGAGTTCGGGAATTGGGCACTTTTGTTGCTGATCTCCCAATTGATTGATTGATGATTGATTGATGATTGATGATTATGGAGTCTTGGTATGTGTGTGCCACCTCTCGGGCAGCGTCGGGCTGTCGGGTTGATAACGGCATGACTGCCATAGGCTACCCCCAGCTCGCATGACGGAGGTGTCATGGAGGGAGGGGCTAGTGAGGTACCTCGGGTGCGTGAGTAATGGGGAGTTATAAGAAGAACGGTTGAGATCGTGATGGCGTTTGGAGCTACACCAAATAGAGTATCCTTTAATGAATGGTTATATAGTTATGTGATGATAATGTTATTATTGTTGTTGTGTGTTTACTTGCTCAAAGGACTAAATCCAAGGAGCGTAGTGAATACTGTCGAGATCTATCGGATCCTCACTGGGCTTATGTATATAAGCTCACTCTCTATTATTGCATGCTTACAGGTGTTGCAGAGCCGGATTACGGGTACGTGCCTCCTGAGGAGGAAAATGTGCCTTACGTGGACGAGTCATATGTTCCTGAGTCTTATCCATGATTATATGTTGTTTAAATGTCATGTATATTAGCTTAATAGACTTTTATATGCTTTATGGTTCTTATTGTAATAGATGTTGAAAGATGATGATCCAAACGATGTTAATTTAGTGGCTTTCTTTTGTCTATGGTTAAGTTGTAGTTGTGTCTCAACTTACTTTTGAAATGTATGATAAAGTTGAGGTATCGTATGTCATGTTGGAACGGAGGCGTATAACGAGGATGTTTTATTGTATAATATGGTTGTGTTGTATGTTGTTGTTTGTATTGAGGAATTACTGGATGTATGATGTTTTATGAGGTTGGTTTAGAACCTCGGAAACCTATTTACTGTCGTTATGCTGCCAAAATTCCGTTGCGTCCTGACTGATTATAGGTGGGGTCGAGTTGGGGCGTGATAGTTTAAGTGGTATCAGAGTGCATGTTAGTTGTCAGCCGGGGTATTCTCGGAATGTGAGTAATGGTCTTAGCATGAAATATGTGTGAAAAGAAAGAAAAGTGAAATATGTATTGATATGACTAAATGATTAAGTGACTATGTGATTTAAGTGCTTATGTGATTATGTGATCAATTTGCTTATGTGATTGAAACTTATGTGATTTATGTGCTTTATATGAGTTTGTTGTTTATGTGTTAAAAGTTGTATATAACCTGTTTATGTGCTATAACCTGTGCTAACTCTTTGATTAGTACGATGGCCGGTAGACCGAGGACTCGTGGTAGGCCCGAGATTGTAGATGAGGTTCCTGGTAATGTGGCACAGGGCAGTGATAGGGGTGATGGCAGGTTAAAGTCAGCAATGGATCGGATTGCAGATTTGATGGCTGGGCAAGCCCAGTTGTTAGCAGGTCAGGCTGTTCAGACTCAGGCGTTGCAGGCTCAGATACAGAATGTACAGGGAGGTAATCACGGTCGAGGTACTATGAAGGAGTTTCTGGGGTACTATCCTCCTAGATTTCAGGGAGAGCCTGATGATAGGAAGGCCGAGTCGTGGATTAGTAAGTTAGAGAAAATTTTTGATTCTCTCGGGTACACTGATGAGAGGAAGGTGACTTGTGCTGTCTATTTGCTTGATGATGAGGCAGAGGAATGGTGGCGCACTGTGAGAGCCAGTTGGGAGACCCGGGGTGTTCCGTATGTTTGGGATACCTTTCTGACTGCTTTTAGGGATAAGTATGTCCCGAGGGTTGCACGAGAGAGGAGAGAGGCTGAGTTCTTGTCCTTGGTGCAGGGGGATTCTACTGTGGCTCAGTATGAGGCTACATTCACTAGGTTGTCCCGGTATGCACCGGAGTTTGTAGCTGTGGAGGAGAGGAAGACCCGTAGATTTATGTTGGGATTGAGGCCCGAGATTCAGGATGCAATGGCTCTGAATCGCTATGATATCTTTACTGAGGCTTTTGATGCAGCTTCTAGGTTAGAGAAGAGGAAAGGGGATTAGATTGTCTCCAGTCAGCCTAGTAAGAGGCCGTATCAGCCACAGGGCCAGCAGGTTATATATAGGCCTCCAGTACAGCAGGTTGTCTACAGACCACCAGCCCAGCAGGGTTCTTATAGGCCACAGGGTCAGCAGAGTTACTATCGGCCTCAGTTTCAGCAGAGGCCATATCAGGTTCAGACTCAGTATAGGCCAGCGTAGTCTCAGAGTCAGTACAGGCCTAGTGTGGTGAGACCTCAACAGCAGGCTGTATCAGCTGCTTCTTCAGCTTCTGGTTCTTCTAGGGGCAGTGTTAGTGCCACATCATCGCAGTGTAATTACTGCAAGCGCCCAGGGCATGTGGAGTCCGACTGCAGGGTAAAGGCAGGGACATGTTTGGGTTGTGGTAGCATCGAGCATAGGGCGAAGGATTGCCCTAGATATGCGAGGACTGAGGGTCGGGCAGCGACTCAGGGTTACCAGGGTAGGCCTACAGGCAGTGTACCACAGCAGCAGCGGGTTCAGGCTCGGGCTTATGCAGTTGATATGGAGGAGATGCCTGAGGAGACTGCAGTTGTGGAAGGTAACTTCTTTATACCTGATCAACTTGTTAAAGTGTTGATTGATTCTGGTGCTACGCATTCTTTCATTACTCCTGCTTGTGTGCAACGTGTTAAATCGCAACCTGAAAGATTGCCTTATGTGGTTGAGATTAGTACCTCTTTGACTGATAAGTATATTACTGGCTTAGTATGTAAGGATTGTATAATACATGTTAAGGGGCATAATTTTCCGTCGGACCTTATTTTATTTCCTATCCGGGGGTATGATGTTATTCTGGGTATGGATTGGCTTTCTAAGTATGATGCCCAGTTGAACTGTAGAACCAAGGTAGTACAGTTTCGTTTGCCAGATCAGCCAGTAGTAGAGGTAGCGGGTAACCGGGGTGCTAAGACGAGTTTTGTTATCTCAGCAACTAAAGCCGTTAAGTTGGTGAGTAAGGGGTGTTCGGGTTATCTAGCTTATTTGATCAACAAGCCATCTGATAAGCTACAGCTAGAGGAAGTCCCTATTATCCGGGAATATCCTAATGTATTTTCCCGAGGAGTTGCCAGGATTGCCGCCAGAGAGGGATATAGAGTTTGTGATTAATCTTGTTCCCGGTACTCAACCTATTTCTAAATCGGCGTACCGGATGGCACCAGCTGAGTTGAAGGAGTTGAAGACTCAGTTACAGGAGTTATTGAAGAAAGGATTCATTCAGCAGAGTTCTTCACCTTGAGGAGCTCCTGTTTTATTTGTGAAGAAGAATGATGGTACTTTGAGATTGTGTATTGATTACCGTGGTTTGAATCAGGTGACCATCAAGAATAAATATCCTTTGCCACTGATTGATGAGTTGTTTGATCAACTTCAGGGAGCCAAAGTCTATTCTAAATTTGATTTGATGCAGGGGTATTATCAGCTTCGGATTCGCACAGACGATATTCCGAAGTCTGCCTTCAGGACTCGGTACGGACATTATGAGTTTGTTGTTATGCCCTTTGGATTGACTAATGCACCGGCAGTATTCATGGATCTTATGCATCGAGTCTTTCAGCCGTACTTGGCCCAGTTCGTGGTGATTTTTATTGATGATATCTTGGTCTATTCTAAATCTGAATCGGAGCACGAGCAACATCTACGGCTTGTATTAGAGAAGTTGCAGGAGCATCAGTTGTTTGCCAAGTTCAGCAAATGTGAATTTTGGCTGCAACGGATTTCTTTTCTTGGCCATGTTATTACACAGAGTGGTATTTCCGTAGATCCCACTAAGATTGAGTCGGTGATGTCTTGGAAGCGGCCAGAGAGTGTTACTGATGTCCGTAGCTTTCTTGGCTTGGCGGGTTATTACCTTAGGATTGTCAAGGACTTCTCAAAGATTGCGGGGCCACTATCTAAGTTGACTCAGAAACGGACTATCTTTAATTGGGACGAGAAGTGTGAGAGTGGATTTCAGGAGTTGAAAAAGAGGTTAACTACCGCTCCAGTACTTGCTCTACCAGAGGGGACCGATAATATGGTCATTTACAGCGATGCATCCAAGGAGGGCTTGGGATGTGTTCTTATGAAGGATGGCCGAGTTATTGCCTATGCTTCTCGAAAGTTGAAGCCTTATGAAGAAAATTATCCGACTCATGATCTGTTGGCAGCAGTTGTCTTTGCACTCAAGAAGTGGCGTCATTATCTGTGGGGTAGTAGGTTTGAGATTTTCACTGATCATAAGAGTCTTAAGTACTTATTCTCACAGAAGGAGTTGAATATGCGCCAGAGAAGATGGATGGAGCTTCTTGGAGATTATAATTGTTCTATCAATTATCTGCCTGGAAAGGCAAATGTTGTGGCAGATGCTCTCAGCCGGAAGGCTAGTATTTCTTGTTTGGCTGTCAAGAAGTGGGAGGTTCTTGAGGAGTTTAGTTATTGGAGACCAGAGTTCACTCAGGTTGGGGTGATGTGTTCACATCTCCGTATTCAGCCTTTATTATTGTCTCAGATTAGGGAAGCTCAGCAACTTGATGTTAAACTTCAGAAGATCAAGGATCAGATCACGGATGATCAGTCTGACTTCAAACTGCATGAGGACGGTATTCTTCGGTTTCGGAACAGGGTTTGTGTTCCCGATGAACCAGGCTTGAGGCGAGGTATTCTGGAGGAAGCTCATAATTCTAAATATACTATTCATCCCGGTGGAACCAAGATGTATCGGGATTTGAAGCAACATTACTGGTGGAACAACATGAAGAGAGAGGTTGCTCAGTTTGTATCTAGATGTTTGACTTGTCAGAGAGTGAAAGCCGAGCATCAACGACCAGCAGGTTTGCTTCAGCCGTTGGCTATACCAGAGTGGAAATGGGAGCATATTACGATGGACTTCGTCACTGGTTTGCCTAGATCACCGAGGGGTAATGATGCAGTTTGGGTTGTCGTGGATCGTTTGACGAAGACAGCTCATTTTATTGCCATGATGATGGGAGATGAGGTTACAAAGTTAACGGACCTCTATCTGGATCAGATTGTTAGACTTCACGGTATTCCATCTAGTATTGTCTCTGATCGAGATCCTCGATTTACTTCTCGTTTGTGGGAGAAACTTCAAGAGACCTTAGGTACTCAGTTTAACTTCAGTACCGCGTATCATCCACAGACCGACGGTCAGTCTGAGCGGACTATTCAGATTCTGGAAGATATGCTTAGGGCTTGTGTTCTGGACTTCGGGAAGAACTGGGAGAAACATCTACCACTTGCCGAGTTTGCCTATAACAATAGTTATCAAGCTACTATTGGGATGGCGCCTTTCGCAGCTCTTTACGGTCGTAAGTGCCATTCACCTTTGTATTGGGACGAGGTAGGAGAGATGAAGACTGTTGATCTGACTATCATACCAGAATTTCTTGAGAAGATTGAGAATGTTCAGTTGATCAGGCAGAGAATGCTTACGGCACAGAGTAGATTCAAGAGTTATGCTGATAAGCGTCGTCGAGACTTGGAGTTTGCAGTTGGAGATCGGGTTTTCTTGAGATTGTCTCCTCGAAAGGGGTTTGCTCGTTATGGTAAAGGTGGAAAGCTGAGTCCGAGATTTGTTGGGCCGTTTGAGATTACTGGCAGGGTTGGTAAGTTGGCATATCGGTTGGCTTTACCGGAGAACTTCTCTAATGTCCACGATGTATTTCACGTGTCTAATTTGCGGAAATATAATCCGGATCCTTCTCATATTCTTGAGCCAGAGCCGTTACAGCTTCGAGAGAATTTGACTTATGACAAGCGTCCGATTCGTATTCTAGATCAGATGGACCGAGAGTTGAGGTCGAAGAGGATTCCGATGGTTAAGGTGTTGTGGAAGGATCACGGCATTGAGGAAGCTACGTGGGAGAGACGAGATCAGATGCAGCAGCAATACCCAGATCTTTTCCGTACATCAAGTAAGAATTTCGAGACGAAATTTCTATAAGGAGGGGAGAATGTGAAACCCCACTTTCCTGCTTATCTCGTTTTACGTGTTATACCTCGTTTTGCGTGCATATGTTCTGTTTATGTGCTATAGGACCTAGAAAGTTATAATTTTGATGTCAATACTCCTAATACGTGCTAAATGTGCATTCATGAAATTTTCATCAAAAACGGAGTCAGAAATTTTATCGTCGATTTTCAGTGAATAGTATTTTCGAAACACGTCCTCTAAAATTTTGAAACTGGTCTTTTTAACCCTTCTAGACCTAGTCCACGGACTTTAATAGACCTGTGTTTGATGAAAACGGTTTTAAAATCGGCTTAAGAATTTATTAGGGTTTTTACACCGACTTTTGCGAAAATCGAGTTTTAAGCCGACTCGGGTGAAATTGTTGGATTGTAAAACTTCTTGTCACCTAAAAATAATCCACTTGAGATATCTTGGGGGTTGCATAATTATTTTGAACTTTGGTGATCAAGAAAATGCATTTAAAGTCATTAAAACACAAAAATACTAATTAAAACTAACTTTGACTTTATTTAAAATGTTGACTTTGAAGCTTATATCACCTACACACACAAGCAAAGCACAAAAACACCTTCATTTTCACACATATGGCCGAGAGGTTCATGAGAGAATAGCCAAGTTTTTCTTCAAGCTTTTCAATCAATTTTTCAAAGAAAAACCTAGTTTTTGTCCGTAGAACTTCGCACCGACTTGGATTCTGCTTGTTGGGCACGCATAGCACGCATTCCTAGGCTTATATCGCATCTAAGGTGAGAGAAAAATTCTAGATCTCAAAATGTCATTTTTGTGTTTTTGCGTATAAATGAAGATTGAACCGTTAGAATTGAAATCTGATGATAGATTATTGCTCCTTGCATGCTAGGGATCATTATATACTAATACTACGAATTTCTGTCGGATGTAGCATAATTTTTATTTTCCGGGTATTTAATTTTGATTAAAATGTTCAAAGTTGAATTAAATGAGTTGTGTTGATCGAAATCGATTGCCGTCGATTTCTAAATACTTGATAATTACGTGTTAGCGCTGTTGTAATGCCGAATTTTCGATTACATTGTTTGTGTGAAAATCCGGAAAATCCAGCCAAGACATCTTAGGGTTTTAGGGTTATCGGGCATGAATTGGAGGTGTTATGGTGGATTTCCAAGAGGGCTAATGTAGTAGGTTGAATGGGTGAGTGATAGGAACTGATTTGGCAATGTTTGGATTAGTAGATTGTAAGTTATGAATTTTAGAAGTTTAGGTTGTCATTCTTTAATTTCTTGAACGATGCCTTTAGATGGTTGGGTAGTGTTCGAGTGATGAATGGTGAGTTGTTGATGAGTAATTTAGAGTTTAATTATGTATATTATGCAATTCCGGTTAGATGGCCTTCTTAGTCATCTAACTACGTTGTTTGTTGTTTAATTTAATATTGATGTTATATTGATGTTATTGATTGATTATTATTGAGTTCGGGAATTGGGCACTTTTGTTGTTGATCTCCCAATTGATTGATTGATGATTGATTGATGATTGATTGATGATTGATGATTATGGAGTCTTGGTATGTGTGTGCCACCTCTCGGGCAGCGTCGGGCTGTCGGGTTGATAACGGCATGAGTGCCATAGGCTACCCCCAGCTCGCATGACGGAGGTGTCATGGAGGGAGGGGCTAGTGAGGTACCTCGGGTACGTGAGTAATGGGGAGTTATAAGAAGAACGGTTGAGATCGTGATGGCGTTTGGAGCTACACCAAATAGAGTATCCTTTAATGAATGGTTATATAGTTATGTGATGATAATGTTATTATTGTTGTTGTGTGTTTACTTGCTCAAAGGACTAAATCCAAGGAGCGTAGTGAATACTGTCGAGATCTATCGGATCCTCACTGGGCTTATGTATATAAGCTCACTCTCTATTATTGCATGCTTACAGGTGTTGCAGAGCCGGATTACGGGTACGTGCCTCCTGAGGAGGAAAATGTGCCTTACGTGGACGAGTCATATGTTCCTGAGTCTTATCCATGATTATATGTTGTCTAAATGTCATGTATATTAGCTTAATAGACTTTTATATGCTTTATGGTTCTTATTGTAATAGATGTTGAAAGATGATGATCCAAACGATGTTAATTTAGTGGCTTTCTTTTGTCTATGGTTAAGTTGTAGTTGTGTCTCAACTTACTTTTGAAATGTATGATAAAGTTGAGGTATCGTATGTCATGTTGGAACGGAGGCGTATAACGAGGATGTTTTATTGTATAATATGGTTGTGTTGTATGTTGTTGTTTGTATTGAGGAATTACTGGATGTATGATGTTTTATGAGGTTGGTTTAGAACCTCGGAAACCTATTTACTGTCGTTATGCTGCCGAAATTCCGTTGCGTCCTGACTGATTATAGGTGGGGTCGAGTTGGGGCGTGACAATTTGCATTGTACGAACTTCTCTCTCTCCACCTCGATATCTGTCTTGCCCTCACTGAGTATACATGTAAAGTATACTCACTCCTCACCACCATATTTCAAGAAATACCATGTTAGCTGAAAAGTTCGTGGTTACGTGAAAGAACGTGCTTGAAGAGTTGCCTTGCGTGCTATGTTGCTTGAGTTGTAAAAGATGCAAAGATGTATATTTTCATGTAATATATGTGTTTAATGTTAAAATGAATGTAATTTAAGTTTAAATAGGTTATTGAGGTGGTATGATAAGCTAGTTTATGTATCCAATTAGTATAGTTAACTTCAATGCATGATTGTATTGTCCAAAGGAAAAGAGTTAGAATAGTTTGGACACTTGGAAATGTATATATAATTGTTGTGTTTAATTGTTGAGAACCGAGGCTCAGATGGCCTTGAGGTGTTTGTATGGTTGGACGTGATGCTGGTCCACTTGTATGCTATTGCAGGTTTTGAATTTTGCCTAGAAGTAGGGTAAACTCCGTCCGTTTTTTCCTAAATTTTATGACCGGGTTTGGAATTGGGTTGCGATTAGATTGATTGATAGAACTTCCGGTCTCGAGAGAGATCGGGGTGTTACAGGTGGTATCAGAGCCAGGTTTAGCTCATAAGCCAGGACAGGGTCCTCGGTCTAGTGGGTAGTGATCCTTGAATGTGTGCTTGTTAAGTGTGTCTTGAAAGTGTGTGCTTGTATGTGAGATTGTGTGTCTTGAATTGAATGTGTGTATCTAGGTGATATAGTTATGTATTATGTGCTAATTGTGTGCTAAGTGAAGTGAAGTGTCTAATTGTGCATTGAATTGACCTCGTGAATCGAATCGACCTCGTGAATTGTTAGTTGCTTGAATTGTTGCTTGTAATATGTGTAATTGAATGTCTTGGATTAAGGTATGTTGTGATTGACTTGATTGACGAGCTTGAATCACTCTAACGATTAAACTGTTTTATAAATTCTTTTATAAACTTGCTTGCAAAATAGTTTAAGGCATATATGTATAAATGTGATATCTTGGCATTCATACATGTCTCGTTGAAATGGTAAGAAAGACTTCTTCCACCCCTGAAGAGAAGTGGTTAGTAGCAGGCCCTCCAAGTTATGTGGATTGATAGGAATGAGCAGTATTTGACTAGCCTTTATTTGGGAGTTGGTGTTTGCTTTTGGAGCTCGGTTATTGGCGAATCTCTAAGGTCCTCCTTTGTGCTTAACAATTGTGAAAGTGTAGCTTTCTTTTGGGGTTCTATTTGGTTGTTCTCTGGAGCATTCTTTGGTTTTCTTATTGGGTATTTTTTGGAAACATCTGTTGGCACTTCTTGGTAGACTTGGCTATTGGGTTTTCAATCGAACTTACTACATGGTATTATCTATGGTATATGTGTCTCGGCCTTTATTGGTGTGTTACTGGTATCCCTTATTGGAAATTGTTCAATGGCATTCTATAGAATTCTTAGTGGTCATTTATCTAGTACTTACTTATTGGGCAATCCTTGGTACTTTCTTGCTGGAGCATTGTTTCAGGTATTTTCTTTAGTGTTCCTCAGTAGGTTTGGTATTTGGAATTCCTATAAGACTTATTGTATAGTACTACTTACGGTATCCTTTGGAATTCTTAATGGGCATTCTACTAGTATTTTTCTTGATGGCACTTATTAGAAGTCTTACACTTGGAATCTTGTTCAGACTTATTATCTTATATTGCTTACGGTATGCTGTGGAATACTTTGGGCTTTCTTAGGGGTAAGTTGTATAAAGCTCTCACTTGGCAAACAGTGAAGAGGCCTCGGAGTTTGGTTTTGTATATTGTGCACCAGCTCGGTATTTTCCCTTAGGTTTTCGTCTAGCTAGGAAACTATATTTGTTATTCAACTTGATTGTCTTATTGGGCACATTATATTTTCTTTGCTATTTTCGTTGACATTCTTCTCAGCATTTGATAGCAGTACTCAGGATCTAATTGGTTATCTTATGGGGTTATGATTTGAAAGACTTCTCTGGGACTTTTGAAGTATATTTGATTGGGTTTTCTTAATACTCTCCTCAGCACTCCTAACAGGGAAACTCTTCTATGAAATTTATGACTAGTGGGTATTTCTTTGGACCTCTGGATGGAATCTTCAGTTGAGTCTTTATTTGGTTTCTTGATAGGGAGTTCTCGAGCAGTTGTAGTTGAACTTCTATTGGGAGATTCGTGTGTGGGTATTCTTCTTGTCATTATTGTGCGGTATTAGTGACATCTACAGTATCTCTGCTATAGTCTTTAGTTGGTATTTTCTCGGCATTCTTGGATGGGATTTCTATTTGGGTTTTCCTACGAGTATCTTATTATGTGTCTTGCTCAACAACCAATGAAGAGTGGTCAGAGTTGGATTTCAGATGATGTTGAGTTTTATCGGAAGAAGAATTGTGAGGACGCAATTATTTTAAGGGGGGGAATGATGTGATACCCTGAACCTGGCATGCATTTAATGGCATTTAATTGCATTTAATTAAGTGTCATCTTAAATGTTAGCATTGAATTTCGTGTTTATTTTTAGTTAAACATTCATTTCTAGCATTATTTTCATATTTCTTTTAGAAGTAATTAAATAATACTTGAGTTAATTATTTTAACGGAGTATCAACTACTTTTCTTATTTATGTTACTTGATTTTATTTTCTTGCACCTTAATGCTCAGTTTTCAATTAAATGAAAAAGTAGCTCCGAGCCCGGAGTGAATTTTGAACTATGTTACTTTTCAAAAATTATATTTTTCTTATATTCCATAATATTTAGGTGTTATTTGTTCTTCGTCGTTTTGTGCTTGCATAGCATATCGAGAGCGATAGTTAGGAAATGATTTATAGTCCTCATTAAATAGTGAAAACTAGTATTTAGTGTTTTAATTTTAGTATTTTAGTTGTTGTTAACTAGAATTAAATTTGTATTAGTTGTTTTAGCCTAAAATGCAAGAAATAAGCTACTTTGACCAACTTAAGTGAACTTTGACCAAGACTTTGACCACTTGACTTGTTGTCATCTTTTTAAATAGCATGAAATAGAAAACAAAAGAAATAAAAGCTGAAAAAAGAGGGGAAGGCCGAAAATACAAGGGAAAAAGAAAAAAAAAGATTTCAACTTCGAATCTTCAAATGTTCGCGAGAGCTTGCACGGGGTTGTTTCTGAGGCTTCCAACGTGGTTTTCCTAGCGTCTAGTAGCGTATAAGGTGATGGTTGCATCGTTATTTGAGCATTTGAAGTTATTGTATGTAAACTTTAATTTTTGTGATTTAGCCGTAGGTTGTTATTTTATCTGTTTTGTTGCTTAAAGAATGTTCATTGATGATGGTAGAACATGTATTTGTAGCTTTTTAGCATTTTCTATGGTTAAATATAGCAATTGTAATTTAAAATGCGAATGGAATAGGAAAATATGAATAGTAAACCCCTGTTTCGTAAAAGTTGCTCCGTTTTGCATTCTGTTGATGTGGAAAGATGCTAAATATGTTAGAATGCATAAATGTATGGTTTCATTGGATTGTGTAATGAAAAAATGGAGAAAAGTGGCTTCGTACATGATAGGGTCATTCCGGTCAAGTTTGGTATTTTATCGTTTTGCGTGAAGGTATTGTCGTAGTATGCCATGGAAGCACTTTTGGTGCAGTTATGACATTGGTTGGGTGATCGGTTGAGGTAGCTGTAGTTCAAACGAGCAAAGGGAAAAATCGGGGCTTTGCGAGAATTCTAGGGTAAAGTAGGGTTTCGTGTTCTTTAGACGTGCCTTATGGTGTCCTAGGAGGAGTGGTGAAGTCGGTTTCCAAAACTGATAGCTCGTTTGGAAGTAGTAGCATTGAGAAAGTTGGGGTCATTTAGTGTTTTAGTTGATTTTTATAATGCTTGCTTGTATAATGTTTATTGTGGATTATTATGCTCGTTATACTTGATTATGATTGAATTGTATATCAATTGTTGATAATGCTTGTTAGTGTTGTTCTTGTTATTTTATTGATTGTAAATGCTTATTGTATCGCATGTTGATAGAAAACTGCACTTCAGTGCCTTGCTAGATTATCGTTATATTCTTCTTATTGCATTGCATTGTGTAAGGCGCGTGGGTGACGGGCCTCTCTGGGTAGTCTCGGGCTACCAGGGTTGGTTGCTCTAGCTCCGTGTCCTATTCTCGTTCTCGCTTGGGATGCCGCCCAGGGAGTTTTGGGTCGTAGAATTGACAGAGTATGTCCGGAGTACTGTAACGGAAGTTATAAGGTGGGTGAGCCGGCGCGTCATCGTTAATGTCATCGAAATCATGATCAGTACATTACTCGTTCGAGTGAACCGTAGCCTTCAAAGTGTGGTATAGCTTTGAATGGTTGTGTTAATGCTTTCTTTAATTGTTTGTTGTATTGTCGTTTACATTGAATGCTTTCTTATTGATTATATTGCTTAACTGTACCTATTTGCATTGTACAAACTTCTCTATCTCCACCTCGATATCTGTCTCGCCCTCACTGAGTATACGTGTTGAGTATACTTATTCCTCACCCCCACATTTTAGGAAATACCATGTTAGCTGGAAAGTTCGTGGTTACGTGAAAGATCGTGCTTGAAGAGTTGCCTTGCGTGCTATGTGGCTTGAGTTGTCAAAGATGCAAAGATGTATATTTTCATGTAATGTATGTGTTTAATGTTAAAAGGAATGTAATTTAAGTTTAACTAGGTTATTGAGGTAGTATGATAAGCTAGTTTATGTATCCAATTAGTATAGTTAACTTCAATGCATGATTGTATTGTCCAAAGGAAAAGAGTTAGAATAGTTTGGGCACTTGAAAATGTATATATAATTGCTGTGTTTAATTGTTGAGAACCGAGGCTCGGATGGCCTTGCGGTATTTGTATGGTTGGACACGATGCTGGTCCACTTGAATGCTATTGCAGGTTTTGCATTTTGCCTAGAAACAGGGGAGACTCCGTCCGTTTTTTCCTAAATTTTATGCCCGGGTTTGGAATTGGGTTGCGATTAGATTGATTAATAGAACTTCCGGTCTCAACAGGGATCGGGGTGTTACAGGTTGTCCCAAAGCCAGGTTTAGCTCATAAGCCGGGACAGGGTCCTCGGTCTAGAGGGTAGTGATCCTTGAATGTGTGCTTGTTAAGTGTGTCTTGAAAGTGTGTGCCTGTATGTGAGATTGTGTGGCTTGAATTGAATGTGTGTATCTAGGTGATATAGTTATGTATTATGTGCTAAATGTGTGCTAAGTGAAGTGAAGTGTCTAATTGTGCATTGAATTGACCTCGTGAATCGAATCGACCTCGTGAATTGTTAGTTGCTTGAATTGTTGCTTGTAATATGTGTAATTGAATGTCTTGGATTGAGGTATGTTGTGATTGACTTGATTGACGTGCTTGAATGACTCTGATGATTAAACTGTTTTATAAATTCTTTTATAAACTTGCTTGCAAAATAGTTTAACGCATGTATGTATAAATGTGATATCTTGGCATTCATACATGTCTCGTTGAAATGGTAAGAAAGACTTCTTCCACCCCTGAAGAGAAGTGGTTAGTAGCAGGCCCTTCAAGTTATATGGATTGACGGGAATGAGCAGTATTTGACTAGCCTTTATTTGGGAGTTGGTGTTTGCTTTTGGAGCTCGGTTATTGGTGAATCTCTAAGGTCCTCATCCGTGCTTAACAGTTGTAAAAGTGTAGATTTCTTTTGGGGTTCTATTAGGTTGTTCTCTGGAGCATTCTTTGGTTTTCTTATTGGGTATTCTTTGGAAACTTCTGTTGGCACTTCTTGGTAGACTTGGCTATTGGGTTTTCAATCGAACTTACTACATGGTATTATCTATAGTATATGTGTCTCGGTCTTTATTGGTGTGTTACTGGTATCCTTCATTGGAAATTGTTCAATGGCATTCTATAGAATTCTTAGTGGTCATTTATCTAGTACTTACTTATTGGGCAATCCTTGGTACTTTCTTGCTGGAGCATTGTTTCAGGTATTTTCTTTAGTGTTCCTCAGTAGGTTTGGTATTTGGAATTCCTATAAGACTTATTGTATAGTACTACTTACGGTATCCTTTGGAATTCTTAATGGGCATTCTACTAGTATTTTTCTTGATGGCACTTATTAGAAGTCTTACACTTGGAATCTTGTTCAGACTTATTATCTCATATTGCTTACGGTATGTTGTGGAATACTTTGGGCTTTCTTAGGGGTAAGTTGTATAAAGCTCTCACTTGGCAAATAGTGAAGAGGCCTCGGAGTTTGGTTTTGTATATTGTGCACCAGCTCGGTATTTTCCCTTAGGTTTTCGTCTAGCTAGGAAACTATATTTGTTATTCAACTTGATTGTCTTATTGGGCACATTATATTTTCTTTGCTATTTTCGTTGACATTCTTCTCAGCATTTGATAGTAGTACTCAGGATCTAATTGGTTATCTTATGGGGTTATGATTTGAAAGACTTCTCTGGGACTTTTGAAGTATATTTGATTGGGTTTTCTTAATACTCTCCTCAGCACTCCTAACAGGGAAACTCTTCTATGAAATTTATGACTAGCGGGGTATTTCTTTGGACCTCTGGATGGAATCTTCAGTTGAGTCTTTATTTGGTTTCTTGATAGGGAGTTCTCGAGCAGTTGTAGTTGAACTTCTATTGGGAGATTCGTGTGTGGGGTATTCTTCTTGTCATTATTGTGCGGTATTAGTGACATCTACAGTATCTCTGCTATAGTCTTTAGTTGGTATTTTCTCGGCATTCTTGGATGGGATTTCTATTTGGGTTTTCCTACGAGTATCTTATTATGTGTCTTGCTCAACAACCAATGAAGAGTGGTCAGAGTTGGATTTCAGATGATGTTGAGTTTTATCGGAAGAAGAATTGTGAGGACGCAATTATTTTAAGGGGGGGAATGATGTGATACCCTGAACCTGGCATGCATTTAATGGCATTTAATTGCATTTAATTAAGTGTCATCTTAAATGTTAGCATTGAATTTCGTGTTTATTTTTAGTTAAACATTCATTTCTAGCATTATTTTCATATTTCTTTTAGAAGTAATTAAATAATACTTGAGTTAATTATTTTAACGGAGTATCAACTACTTTTCTTATTTATGTTACTTGATTTTATTTTCTTGCACCTTAATGCTCAGTTTTCAATTAAATGAAAAAGTAGCTCCGAGCCCGGAGTGAATTTTGAACTATGTTACTTTTCAAAAATTATATTTTTCTTATATTCCATAATATTTAGGTGTTATTTGTTCTTCGTCGTTTTGTGCTTGCATAGCATATCGAGAGCGATAGTTAGGAAATGATTTATAGTCCTCATTAAATAGTGAAAACTAGTATTTAGTGTTTTAATTTTAGTATTTTAGTTGTTGTTAACTAGAATTAAATTTGTATTAGTTGTTTTAGCCTAAAATGCAAGAAATAAGCTACTTTGACCAACTTAAGTGAACTTTGACCAAGACTTTGACCACTTGACTTGTTGTCATCTTTTTAAATAGCATGAAATAGAAAACAAAAGAAATAAAAGCTGAAAAAAGAGGGGAAGGCCGAAAATACAAGGGAAAAAGAAAAAAAAAGATTTCAACTTCGAATCTTCAAATGTTCGCGAGAGCTTGCACGGGGTTGTTTCTGAGGCTTCCAACGTGGTTTTCCTAGCGTCTAGTAGCGTATAAGGTGATGGTTGCATCGTTATTTGAGCATTTGAAGTTATTGTATGTAAACTTTAATTTTTGTGATTTAGCCGTAGGTTGTTATTTTATCTGTTTTGTTGCTTAAAGAATGTTCATTGATGATGGTAGAACATGTATTTGTGGCTTTTTAGCATTTTCTATGGTTAAATATAGCAATTGTAATTTAAAATGCGAATGGAATAGGAAAATATGAATAGTAAACCCCTGTTTCGTAAAAGTTGCTCCGTTTTGCATTCTGTTGATGTGGAAAGATGCTAAATATGTTAGAATGCATAAATGTATGGTTTCATTGGATTGTGTAATGAAAAAATGGAGAAAAGTGGCTTCGTACATGATAGGGTCATTCCGGTCAAGTTTGGTATTTTATCGTTTTGCATGAAGGTATTGTCGTAGTATGCCATGGAAGCACTTTTGGTGCAGTTATGACATTGGTTGGGTGATCGGTTGAGGTAGCTGTAGTTCAAACGAGCAAAGGGAAAAATCGGGGCTTTGCGGGAATTCTAGGGTAAAGTAGGGTTTCGTGCTCTTTAGACGTGCCTTATGGTGTCCTAGGAGGAGTGGTGAAGTCGGTTTCCAAAACTGATAGCTCGTTTGGAAGTAGTAGCATTGAGAAAGTTGGGGTCATTTAGTGTTTTAGTTGATTTTTATAATGCTTGCTTGTATAATGTTTATTGTGGATTATTATGCTCGTTATACTTGATTATGATTGAATTGTATATCAATTGTTGATAATGCTTGTTAGTGTTGTTCTTGTTATTTTATTGATTGTAAATGCTTATTGTATCGCATGTTGATAGAAAACTGCACTTCAGTGCCTAGCTAGATTATCGTTATATTCTTCTTATTGCATTGCATTGTGTAAGGCGCGTGGGTGACGGGCCTCTCTGGGTAGTCTCTGTAACACCCCGGTCCCTCGCGAGACCGGAGGCTCTAATAACCATGCTATTCTCAACCCAATACCAAACCCGGTCACAAAATTTTTGGAAAAAAACGGACAGAGTTTTCTCTGTACCGCGGACATTTTTCAAACCTGTAAATGCTCAAAATAGCCACAATATACTAAAACAAGCTTTTATAATTAAAATTCAAAGGTTCAAGGTCATCCAAGCCAGGAGACAAACAACAGCTCCAAATCACACATGCATGCACCCAACTTAACTTTTCATTAAACCTTTTTAACATGTCATCCTATGATAACATTAGAGCAATTTTAGAAGTTGAAATCAACACCTCTAAACATACACCCCCAAGCATGCAAGAACTAAAAGGAGAATTAAAAGTTATTACAAACCATAATATCTCAAAGCTAACATTACAACCAACAACTTTCAACTTGCAACTACAAGGATATACATAGTCTTAAGGTCACAAATTAGATCATGCTATAGCAATACAAATACACCATGTAACAACAAGAAGGCAAATCCGCCTTAGACAACAAACACATAACAACTAGGGCAAAGGCTCAGCCTGAACTTCTTCCTCTTCCACTAGCACCTCAACTAGTTGGGGTTCACCCTCAGCACTTCCTGAAACATGTTTAGCGAGGTATGAGCAATCACAATTGCTCAGTGAGGGATAAGGTCTACTGGGGACGTGCAATGCAGCAGTTAGTACAAATAAAGTATTTTACAACCAAAGAACAATTAAAACAACAAGTTACTACACATTAAAAAGGATACGATACACTTTGACTTCTGTAACGTCCCGGCTAAGCGAATACCCCGAAGGGCAGAGGCACACCAGCGACGCCACGAACTGAAATCTCGATGTAATAATGACACTGATATCGATAAGCCGGCATCCCCTTATAACTCCAAACGGGTGTACTCTGGATGTACCCCGAAATCCTACGACCCAACTCTCCCTGGGCGGCATCCCAAGCGAGAGAGGGACTGGGCAACCATGGTAGCCGAGGTGGACCGGCAAGCCCGATGCCGCCCGGTTTCCCCGACACTACCATGCCCGAATGGTTGCGCAACCACGATGCAATGCACTCAAAATGATAACAATAGTATAAATCAATAAACACATGGTTGAGGGACAACAAAGTAGGTTGCCCTCACACACAATATATAGACAATAAGTGCACATAATCTAAGTACAAGTAAATAAACTATTATGCACATAAGGATGAAGTCTCCCTCACCTCTACCGAGCTCCAAGATGTAAGTTTGAATCACATCATTTCCAGTCACCTTGAACCTATGAGCAAACATTACTTCAATTACTCTTTAACTACAACATTCATTCTAAGTTAGCTAACTTATAACTTCGCTTATTTAGCATATATACAATATCTATTAGAATTCTATTTTTAACAAAATACCACTTTTATATACTTTAACTTAACATATATTCCATATTTTCAATAGTCTACAAGTTAATTAAGAAGATAGTTCAAAAACTTAAATGAGAATGATTCAACCAGCATGTTATAACTAGATATAAATCGAGCTAGAATTTAGTTTAACTAAAATCAACACATGAGCCTGCAGTTACTCATACTATTTCTCATTTAACTTTAGTTAATAACTTGTACAAGAAATTAATTCACTCCACATAACAATAAACTAGCCATTAACTCAACTCAAAGAATTTCTCCAAAGGATATATAGATAATAAAGGTTAGGTTACTTTAATGTTCAAATGACACATTCATTCACAATGACACTACCCAGTCTTTTACTACTTTAATGAACTTCTAATTCATATTCTACTTTACTTACAATAGTTAGTAAAATCTCTATGAAGATAGCCCAACATTAGCACATAGGGAAAGAAATGCATTTATCAACTAATAGAAAAGTTAACTATCAACCATTTAATAACTAACATACTATTTTAGTAAAATAACTATACTTCAAGCTAAGATTCTAACATATCACTAGTAGTATTAACTTAAGTTAATTACATTTAACATATAATAGACAACTATCAACTTACAATTAACCTTACATGTAGTTTCAAAAAGCATTAAACACATTCTTCCACATAGTTTACTTGACCTTTCTAAGTGTTCACTAGTTACACATTGATAACAACAACTAATTCTAACAGTTGAATTGTTTAGCATATATAGAAACATTACCTATGTCTAAAGGTGGTGACCATCACAACTCTACTAGCATTTCTCATTCACAATCGAATAGAATAGCTTTCAATTTAAATTAACTTTACTAGCAATTAGATTTCAATTACAATTCATGAAAACAACATAACTATAAGAGCCCCATTACGTTATTAATCATCCAAGGACACTACACAATAAGGTCTTGATCGAATACATCCAATTAGAACTGAATTATATCATTACTATAGCAAAATAACAACAAAATTCAGATTCTCGCGTAACAGGGCATTTCTGACACATCTCACCAAAATGATCATAACTTGCTCTAGACAACTCCGATTAATGCACCGTAAAAAGCTGTAGAAACTAGACTCGTAAGGCTTTCTAATGGTATATAATTCAACCCCTAATCCTTCTCCAATTAATACAGTTTTAAGCTCGAAGTTTCCTCAATGCAGTTAAAATAGAAGCAGTTTATACAAGCAAATAAGCAGTTTTACAAAAGGGCATATACAAGATATAATTAGAATTACATCAAAAGTTCCACACCAACTTGAAACTACATTTAAACATTCAAGAAGTCATGCCAAGGTCTTAGAAGCGCGAGACAACCGAAATTGCACCTAAACCCCTTTGTTATTCAAGTTATTTCTCCTCCAAACCAAAGTTAATGATTCAAATTTAAAGGGAAACTCTACCAACCTTCTAACTAACCCTCAAGGAACCCTTTCAATCCTCTAACTCATTCAAACGCCCGCAATAACCTCGAAAGCCCCAAATTTCATCTTATAGCTTTACACTACACCTACCTCATCCGGGCTTCAAACAAGGATTAGCAAAGCTTCTATAGCACCTAGGTAGCCTAAGGATACCAAAAGTAGAGCCCGAATCCACCCGGATTCGTCTTAACCCCGAAACCCCTTTAATAAAGTCGACTATTTTACGTTTTATGCGATTTTAGAGCAATTCAAGTGCACGGGGCTATTAGAATACCTTCATTAGCACCTAAGGCATCTATTAGGAGTGTTGGATCAAGCTAATTTGAGCAATTACACAAAACCCTATAAAAACGTCACTACTCACCTCATGAATTAAACTAACGATTCCAAACGTTTAAAAAGCGAAACAATGGTTCAAATATGTTCTCTAGCACTCATATACAAGGTATAATAGCATAGATAATCAATACAATATCATTTGAACACATTTTCAACAAATCAAGAAAATAGCAACTATTTTAAAATGCGAAAATAAGCCGTGAAATCCCTCACCAATGCGCGTAGGAATTCCTAGGAGGCTAGTAGACACCCTAAACCACTTGCACCTAGCTTGGCTTGGCTTGGAATGAGGATTTGTTGAGCAAAAAAACTCTATTTCTTCTCCTATGCAATTCTCGGATTTGCTACAGTGTTTTCAGCATGCTCTCTTTTTTTTTTTTTTGCTAAGTTATGAGCTAATGTGTGTGTTGTGTGAGTTATATATTAAATGGGGCTAAGTTGCTTGCTTAAATGGTTCACTAAATGCGCTTAGTTAGCTTAAAACGAGCCTAGATAGTAAAATGAATGCTAGCTAATTCATTCCCTAAGTTATGTTACGTAACACTATTCATACAACTACAAAAATCATTTTCTAAACGAGTTCTCCTATCGCCTCTAGCTCAAATGCACATTTTTCCCACTACTCTAACAATTAATATGATTTAATAAAAATGCTAATTCACTAATAGCATGAAGTTAAAAACGGAGTGAATAGTAATTTAAGAAGACAGTTAATAATGCACAGAAGGAAATGCGCAAACAAGGGATGCAACAGTAATTGAATGCATGGCTAAAACTCAGGCGTCACAGTCTCGGGCTACCAGGGTTGGTTGCTCTAGCTCCGTGTCCTATTCTCGTTCTCGCTTGGGATGCCGCCCAGGGAGTTTTGGGTCGTAGAATTGACAGAGTATGTCCGGAGTACTGTAACGGAAGTTATAAGGTGGGTGAGCCGGCGCGTCATCGTTAATGTCATCGAAATCATGATCTGTACATTACTCGTTCGAGTGAACCGTAGCCTTCAAAGTGTGGTATAGCTTTGAATGGTTGTGTTAATGCTTTCTTTAATTGTTTATTGTATTGTCGTTTACATTGAATGCTTTCTTATTGATTATATTGCTTAACTGTACCTATTTGCATTGTACAAACTTCTCTATCTCCACCTTGATATCTGTCTCGCCCTCACTGAGTATACGTGTTGAGTATACTTATTCCTCACCCCCACATTTCAGGAAATACCATGTTAGCTGGAAAGTTCGTGGTTACGTGAAAGATCGTGCTTGAAGAGTTGCCTTGCGTGCTATGTGGCTTGAGTTGTCAAAGATGCAAAGATGTATATTTTCATGTAATGTATGTGTTTAATGTTAAAATGAATGTAATTTAAGTTTAACTAGGTTATTGAGGTAGTATGATAAGCTAGTTTATGTATCCAATTAGTATAGTTAACTTCGATGCATGATTGTATTGTCCAAAGGAAAAGAGTTAGAATAGTTTGGGCAATTGGAAATGTATATATAATTGCTGTGTTTAATTGTTGAGAACCGAGGCTCGGATGGCCTTGCGGTATTTGTATGGTTGGACACGATGCTGGTCCACTTGAATGCTATTGCAGGTTTTGCATTTTGCCTAGAAACAGGGGAGACTCCGTCCGTTTTTTCCTAAATTTTATGCCCGGGTTTGGAATTGGGTTGCGATTAGATTGATTAATAGAACTTCTGGTCTCAACAGGGATCGGGGTGTTACAGGTTGTCCCAAAGCCAGGTTTAGCTCATAAGCCGGGACAGGGTCCTCGGTCTAGAGGGTAGTGATCCTTGAATGTGTGCTTGTTAAGTGTGTCTTGAAAGTGTGTGCCTGTATGTGAGATTGTGTGTCTTGAATTGAATGTGTGTATCTAGGTGATATAGTTATGTATTATGTGCTAAATGTGTGCTAAGTGAAGTGAAGTGTCTAATTGTGCATTGAATTGACCTCGTGAATCGAATCGACCTCGTGAATTGTTAGTTGCTTGAATTGTTGCTTGTAATATGTGTAATTGAATGTCTTGGATTGAGGTATGTTGTGATTGACTTGATTGACGTGCTTGAATGACTCTGATGATTAAACTGTTTTATAAATTCTTTTATAAACTTGCTTGCAAAATAGTTTAACGCATGTATGTATAAATGTGATATCTTGGCATTCATACATGTCTCGTTGAAATGGTAAGAAAGACTTCTTCCACCCCTGAAGAGAAGTGGTTAGTAGTAGGCCCTTCAAGTTATATGGATTGACGGGAATGAGCAGTATTTGACTAGCCTTTATTTGGGAGTTGGTGTTTGCTTTTGGAGCTCGGTTATTGGTGAATCTCTAAGGTCCTCATCCGTGCTTAACAGTTGTAAAAGTGTAGATTTCTTTTGGGGTTCTATTTGGTTGTTCTCTGGAGCATTCTTTGGTTTTCTTATTGGGTATTCTTTGGAAACTTCTGTTGGCACTTCTTGGTAGAGTTGGCTATTGGGTTTTCAATCGAACTTACTACATGGTATTATCTATAGTATATGTGTCTCGGTCTTTATTGGTGTGTTACTGGTATCCTTCATTGGAAATTGTTCAATGGCATTCTATAGAATTCTTAGTGGTCATTTATCTAGTACTTACTTATTGGGCAATCCTTGGTACTTTCTTGCTGGAGCATTGTTTCAGGTATTTTCTTTAGTGTTCCTCAGTAGGTTTGGTATTTGGAATTCCTATAAGACTTATTGTATAGTACTACTTACGGTATCCTTTGGAATTCTTAATGGGTATTCTACTAGTATTTTTCTTGATGGCACTTATTAGAAGTCTTACACTTGGAATCTTGTTCAGACTTATTATCTCATATTGCTTACGGTATGTTGTGGAATACTTTGGGCTTTCTTGGTGGTAAGTTGTATAAAGCTCTCACTTGGCAAATAGTGAAGAGGCCTCAGAGTTTGGTTTTGTATATTGTGCACCAGCTCGGTATTTTCCCTTAGGTTTTCGTCTAGCTAGGAAACTATATTTGTTATTCAACTTGATTGTCTTATTGGGCACATTATATTTTCTTTGCTATTTTCGTTGACATTCTTCTCAGCATTTGATAGCAGTACTCAGGATCTAATTGGTTATCCTATGGGGTTATTATTTGAAAGAGTTCTCTAGGACTTTTGAAGTATATTTGACTGGGTTTTCTTTAATACTCTCCTCAGCACTCCTAACATGGAGACTCTTCTCTGAAATTCATGACTAGCGGGGTATTTCTTTGGACCTCTGGATGGAATCTTCAGTTGAGTCTTTATTTGGTTTCCTGATAGGGAATTCTCGAGCGGTTGTAGTTGAACTTCTATTGGGAGATTTGTGTGTGGGGTATTCTTCTTGTCGTTATTGTGCAGTATTAGTGACATCTACAGTATCTCTACTACAGTCTTTAGTTGGTATTTTCTCGGCATTCTTGGATGGGATTTCTATTTGGGTTTTCCTACGAGTATCTTATTCTGTGTCTTGCTTAGCAACCAATGAAGAGTGGTCAGAGTTGGATTTCAGATGATGTTGAGTTTTATTGGAAGAAGAATTGCGAGGACGCAATTGTTTTAAGGGGGGGAAGGATGTGATACCTCGAACCCGGCATGCATTTAATGGTATTTAATTGCATTTAATTAAGTGTCATCTTAAATGTTAGCATTGAATTTCGTGTTTATTTTTAGTTGAACATTCATTTCTAGCATTATTTTCATATTTCTTTTAGAAGTAATTAAATAATACTTGAATTAATTATTTTAACGGAGTATCAACTACTTTTCATATTTATGTTACTTGGCTTTATTTTCTTGCACCTTAATGCTCGATTTTCAATTAAACGAAAAAGTAGCTCCGAGCCCGGAGTGAATTTTGAACTATGTTACTTTTCAAAAATTATATTTTTCTTATATTCCATAATATTTAGGTGTTATTTGTTCTTCGTCATTTTGTGTATAGCATAACGAGAGCGACAGTTAGGAAATGATTTCTAGTCCTCAGCAAATAGTGAAAACTAGTATTTAGTGTTTTAATTTTAGTATTTTAGTTGTTGTTAACTAGAATTAAATTTGTATTAGTTGTTTTAGCCTTAAAATGTAAGAAATAAGCTACTTTGACCAACTTAAGTGAACTTTGACCAAGACTTTGACCACTTGACTTGTTGTCATCTTTTTAAATAGCATGAAATAGAAAACAAAAGAAATAAAAGCTGAAAAAAAGAGGGGAAGGCCGAAAATACAAGAGCTTGCACGGGGTTGTCATCTTCGTGAGAGCTTGCACGGGGTTGTTTCTGAGGCTTCCATCGTGGTTTTCCTAGCGTCTAAGGTGATCGTTTCATGGTTATTTGTCCATTTGAATTTTTTGTATCTAAAATTTAATTTTTGTGATTTAGCTGTAGGTTGTTATTTTATCTATTTTGTTGCTTAAAGAATGTTCGTTGATGTTGGTAGAACATGTATTTGTAGCTTTTTAGCATTTTCTACGGTTAAATATAGCAATTGTAATTTAAAATGCGAATGGAATAGTAAAAAATGAATAGTAAATCCTTGTTTCGTAAAAGTTGCTCCGTTTTGCGTTCTGTTGATGTGGAAGGATGCTAGATATGTTATAATGCTTAAATGTATGGTTTCATTGGATTGTGTAATGGAGAAATAGAGAAAAGTGGCTTGGTACATGTTGGGATCGTTCCGGTCGAGTTTGGTATTTTATCGTTTTGCGTGAAAACATTGTCATAGTATGCCATGTAAGCACTTTTGGTGCAGTTATGACATTAGTTGGGTGATCGGTTGAGGTAGCTGTAGTTCAAACGAGCAAAGGGAGAAATCGGGGCTTTGCGGGAATTCTAAGGTAAAGTAGGGTTTCGTGCTGTTTAGACGTGCCTTATGGTGTCCTAGGAGGAGTGGTGAAGTCGGTTTCCAAAACTCGTAGCTCGTTTGGAAGTAGTAGCATTGAGAAAGTTGGGGTCATTTAGTGTTTTAGTTGATTTTTATAATGCTTATTGTGGATTATTATGCTCGTTATACTTGATTATGATTGAATTGTATATCAATTGTTGATAATGCTTGTTAGTGTTGTTCTTGTTATTTTATTGATTGTAAATGCTTATTGTATCGCATGTTGATAGAAAACTGCACTTCAGCGCCTTGCTCGATTATCGTTATATTCTTCGTATTACATTGCATTGTGTCAGGCACGTGAGTGACGGGCCTCTCTGGGTAGTCTCGGGCTGCTAGGGTTGGTCACTCTAGCTCCGTGTCCTATTCCCGTTCTCGCTTGGGTTGCCGCCCAGGGAGTTTTGGGTCGTAGAATTGACAAAGTATATTCGGAGTACTCTAACGGAAGTTATAAGGTGGGTGGGCCGGCATGTCATCGTTAAAGTCATCAAAATCATGATCGGTACATTACTCATTCGAGTGAACCGTAGCCTTCAAAGTGTGGTATAGCTTTGAATGGTTGTGTTAATACTTTCTTTAATTGTTTATTGTATTGTCGTTTACATTGAATGCTTTCTTATTGATTATATTGCTTAACTGTACCTATTTGCATTGCACGAACTTCTCTCTCTCCACCTCGATATCTGTCTCGCCCTCACTGAGTATGCGTGTTGAGTATACTCACTCCTCACCACCACATTTCAGGAAATACCATGTTAGCTGGAAAGTTCGTGGTTACGTGAAAGAACGTGCTTGAAGAGTTGTCTTGCGTGCTATGTGGCTTGAGTTGTCAAAGATGCAAAGATGTATATTTTCATGTAATGTATGTGTTTAATGTTAAAAGGAATGTAATTTAAGTTTAACTAGGTTATTGAGGTGGTATGATAAGCTAGTTTATGTATCCAATTAGTATAGTTAACTTCAATGCATGATTGTATTGTCCAAAGGAAAAAAGTTAGAATAGTCTGGGCACTTGGAAATGTATATATAATTGCTGTGTTTAATTGTTGAGAACCAAGGCTCGGATGGCCTTGAGGTGTTTGTATGGTTAGACACGGTGTTGGTCCACTTATATGCTATTGCAGGTTTTGCATTTTGCCTAGAAACAGGGGAGACTCTGTCCGTTTTTCCCTAAATTTTATGCCCGGGTTTGGAATTGGGTTGCAATTAGATTGATTGATAGAACTTCCGGTCTCGAGAGGGATCGGGGTGTTACACTCATTATAAGATTTGTAAATAACTTAGTGCTTTAAGGACGACGAGTCACGCCCTGTAAGGTTAGACCGTCAATCATCGGTTCAATTCTGCTCGTACCCTTTCTTTTTCTTTGGTTGACTGATTGGATTGAATGTAATAGAATTCCCCTAGTTGGTAGAAGGCAAGATACTCAGAAGCATACTATGAGATAGGTTCTAGTTCCATCTGTGCTTACTTGACTCTAGAAAACACTACTTCCTTCTTATACGTTCCTTGAGGTGGAAAGCCTTTCATGTAGAGGTGGGATAGTGAAAGAGGTTTCCCATAAGAGGAGAGAGGGAAGGGAAAAGGATAAGCAAGAGGGAATCTTGAACTATTTTCACTCGTGCATTTGTTGCCGTGGTCTAACTAAAGCACTAATTCAAGCTACAAGTGCTAGAAAGAAGGAGTCAAGAGTTTATCCTCCGTTCCCATTTTTCAAAGAAGACAAAATGTGACCCCAAAAATCTCTCACACTTGAATAATAGATGCCATATAGCTGATTAATTTACTATTAAATTAAATAGTTGATTTATTCAGTCTTCCTTGAAAGAAAAGCAGCTGATTGGTAATTAATGTGCGTTCCTATGGGAGTCGAACCCACCACATAGGCTTTTTTTCCGTGTTTTAATCAAACAAAAAAAATGACTGACTAAGTCAGCTTTCGTATTCAGGCTTCCTAATCTAACTACTTCCTCAGCTTGGCTGTCTGTCTTGGTTGACCTTACGGCCGAGCTAGGACTTGCCGTGAAGACTGTAACACCCCGATCCCTCTCGAGACCGGGAGTTCTATCAATCAATCTAATCACAACCCAATTCCAAACCCGGGCAAAAATTTTAGGGAAAGACGGACGGAGTCTCCCCTGTTTCTAGGCAAAATGTAAAACCTGTAATAGCATATAAGTGGACAAATACCATATCCAAACATACAAACACCTCAAGGCCATCCGAACCTCGGTTCTCAACAAGCGAACACAACCAAATATACATTTCCAATTTAAAAGCTAACCTATCTCTTTTCATCTTTGACAAGAACATTCATGCTAGGCAATTAAACTACACTAACCCATTACATAAAATAGACTATCATACCATTCTAACTCTTTTCCCTTGGGCATTACAAACATACATTAAAGTTAAACTATTCTATCTGAATACATAAACTAGCTTTTCATTCTACCTCAATTACCTATTTGAATTTAAATTACATTCCTTTTAACAATAAATACATACAACACATGAACATACATCTTTGCATCTTTGACAACTCAAGTCACATAGCACGCAAGATAACTCTTTAAGCACGAACTTTCACGAAATCACGAACTTTCCAGCTAACATGGCATTTCCTGAAATGTGGTGGTAAGGAGTGAGTATACACAACACGTATACTCAGTGAGGGCGAGACAGATATCGAGGTGGAGAGAAAGAAGTTTGTGCAATACAAATCGGTACAGCTAAGCAATATAATTGACAAGCAAACATTCAATATAAACAATCATTACAATAACCAATTAATAAAAGCATTAACACAACCATTCAAAGCTATACCACACTCTGAAGGTTGTGGTTCACTCGAGCGAGAAATGTACCGATCACGATTTCGATGACTTTAACGATGACGCGCCAGCTCACCCACCTTATAACTTCCGTTAAAGTACTCCGGACATACTCTGTCAATTCTACGATCCAAAACTCGCTTGGCGGCAACCCAAGCGAGAAAAGGGAATAGGACACGGAGCTAGAGCAACCAACACTGGCAACCCGAGGCTACCCAGAGAGGCCCATCACTCACGCGCCTAACACTTATACAATGCAATACAAGCTATTTAACGATAATCGAGCAAGGCACTGAAATGCAAGTCAATAACAACATGCGATACAATAAGCAATTACAATCAATAAAGTAACAAGAATATCACTAGCAAGCATTATCAACAATTGATATACAAATTCAATCATAATCAATTTTAACAAGCATACCAAGCATTATTAAGCATTCTATAGGCATTATACTATGAAAACACACAAAATCACAAAATGACCCCAACTTTCAAAATGCTACTACTTTCAAATGAGCCACGAGTTTTGGAAACCGACTTCACCAATCCTCCTAGGTCACCATAAGGCACGTCTAAAGACCCCGAAACCCTACTTAACCCTAGAATTCACGCAAAGCCCCGATTTTCCCCTTTGCTCGTTTGAACTACCGCTACCCTAACCGAACACCCAACCAACGCCATAATCACACCAAAAGTGCTTCTATGGCCTCCCGAGATAATGCCATCACGCAAATCGAGAAAACGCTAATCTCGACCTAAACGACCCCAACTTTCACCAATGCATTTTTCTCCGTTTTTCCATTACACAACCCAAACAAACCATATATTTAGGCATTCTAACATATCTAGCATCTTTTCACATCAACAAAATGCATAACGGAGCAACTTCATCGAAACGGGGGTTTACTATTCATAATTTACTATTCATTTACCAATTTAAATTGCAATTTCAATATTCAACTACAGAAAATGCTAAAAAACTATAAATACATGTTCTACAATCAACAAGGAACATTATTTAAGCAACAAAACGGTTAAAATAACAATCTACGCATAATTTCCAAAAATAAAAGTTTAGACATAAATTTTTCAAATGCGCAAATAACGATGAAACCCTCACCTTAGCCACTTCTAGACGCTAGAAAGACAACGTTGAATGGCCCAGAAATGATCCTAAGCAAGCTCAAGTGAAGATTTGTTGATTTGTTTTGAAATTTTTTTCTTTCTTTTTCTCTTTCTTTTCCTCATGGCTTCAAGCCTTTCTTCTCTTTGTTTTTTCGTTTGTATTTTGCTTATTTAGGAAAAGATGACAAGAAGTCAAAGGTCAAAGATTCGGTCAACCCTCTAAACCAAAACAGCTATGCGCGACCTTGCGAAAACGGCCATAACTTATTCTAGAAAACTCCAATTCACGAACGGTTTGAAGCCTCAGAAACTAGACTCATATAGCTTTCCAACCATATATAATTTGCTACCTAACTCTTCCCCAATTGGTTCAGACTTAATTCCAAAGTTGACCCAAAATTTAACTAACTTAACATTGCATTTTTTTAATTTCTAATCCCAAGTTGCCCTTTATTAAACATTTCAAAAATTCCCACCTTGTCCTAGTTGGTCATTGTAGATGAAAAGTCAACTAGTTTGGTCAAAGAAGGTGAAAGGTCAATAAAATGCAATTTAAATGAACTTTAAATGATATTAAATACATGCCAGGTTCGGGGTATCACAAAGACGACCTGTTCAAACCTGATATATAGCTAGAAAATGTTAGGGGGATTGTGTTAAGAAAAAAAATAGGTGTCTTAGTACACAACTTACCCTAGGATGCATGAGAACTAGATATACTGACTATGTTTGAAAGAGGGAAGAGAAATATCTTTTTTTTTGAGAAGTGATCGATACAAAACTAAAAACATGTGAGCTTAGGCCTAGGAACTGGGGGGATCACTCGGGCTTAGATTTCCCTAAAACCGCGGCTTAGGGAAGGCAGACGAGCTTTGCTTGCTCCCCAACTTCGCTAACAAACTCTCAGGGTGGTGATTGGTCCAACAAAATGGGAAACTACTGGGGTCAGATTTCAACAGATGAAAGTAATGAACTAAGTAATAAACCAGTTGAAGATCTTTCTTGGCGGAATGATCTTGAGTAGGAGAAGAATGTTATTGTCACGCCTTAACTCGACCCCACCTACAATCAGTCAGGACGCAACGGAATTTCTGCAGTATAATTGTAACACCCCGATCCCTCTCGAGACCGGAAGTTCTATCAATCAATCTAATCACAACCCAATTCCAAACCCGGGCAAAATTTTAGGGAAAGACGGACAGAGTCTTCCCTGTTTCTAGGCAAAATGCAAAACCTACAATAGCATATAAGTGGACCAGCACCGTGTCCAACCATAAAAACACCTCAAGGCCATCCGAGCCTCGATTCACAACAATTAAACACAACAATATACATATTTCCAAGTACCCAAACTATTCTAACTCTTTTCCTTTAGACAATTACATACATGCAATGAAATTAAACTATACTAACTGAATACATAAACTAGCTTATCATTCTACCTCAATTACCTAGTTAAATTTAAATTACATTCCTTTTAACATTAAATACATACAATACATGAAAGTATACATCTTTGCAACTTCGACAACTCAAGCCACATAGGCACGCAAGACAACTCTTCAAGCACGAACTTTCACATAATCACGAACTTTCCAGCTAATATGGCATTTCCTGAAATGTGGTGGTGAGGAGTGAGTATACACAACATGTATACTCAGTAAGGGCGAGACATATATCGAGGTGGAAAGAAAGAAAGTCGTGCAATGCAAATAAGGCAGTTAAGCAATAGAACTGACAAGCAAGCATTCAATATAAACAATCAATACAAATAACAATTAATAAAAGCATTAATACAACCGTTCAAAGCTATACCACACTCTGAAGGCTATGGTTCACCCAAACGAGTAATGTACCGATCACGAATTCGATGACTTTAACGATGACGCACCGGCTCACCCACCTTATAACTTCCGTTAGAGTACTCCGGACATACTTTGTCAATTCTACGACCCAAAACTCCTGGGCGGCAACCCAAGCGAGAAAAGGGAATAGGACACGAAGCTAGAGCAACCAACACTAGCAACCCGAGGGTACCCAAAGAGGCCCATCACTCACGTGCCTGACACTTATGCAATGCAATACGAGATATATAACGATAATCGAGCAAGGCACTGAAGTGCAAGTCAGTAACAACATGCGATACAATAAGCACACAATAAGCAATTACAATCAATAAAGTAATAAGAACAACACTAACAAGCATTATCAACAATTGATATACAAATTCAATCATAATCAACTTTAACAAGCATAACAAGCATTATTAAGCATTCTATAGGCATTATACTATGAAAACACACAAAATCACAAAATGACCCCAACTTTCAAAACGCTACTACTTTCAAACGAGCCACGAGTTTTGGAAACCGACTTCACCAATCCTCTTAGGTCACCATAAGGCATGTCTAAAGACCCCGAAACCCTACTTAACCCTAGAATTCACGCAAAGCCCCGATTTTCCCCTTTGCTCGTTTGAACTACCGCTACCCTAACCAAACACCCAACCAACGCCATAACCACACCAAAAGTGCTTCCATGGCTTCCCGAAACAATGCCATCACGCAAATCGAGAAAATACCAAACTTGACCGGAACAACCCCAATGTAAACCTTGACATTTTTCTCCATTTTTCCATTACACAAACAAAATAAACCACGCATTTTAGCATTTAAGCATATCTAGCACCTTTCTGCATCAATAGAACACAACTCGGAGTAAAATTTCGAACGGGGGTTTAATATTCACGTTTTTCACTATTCACTCAACATTTGAGATACAATAATCAATTTTAATCGCATAAATTGCTAAAAACTTACAAAAGTAAGGTCTACTAATATCATAGAACATATTTCAAGCAACAAAACGAATTAAACAACAATCTATACGCAATTTCTAAAAATTAAAGTCTTGACATCATATTTTCTAATGCGCAAATAATGATGCATCCCTCACCTTAGCTGCTAATAGACGCTAGAAAAACAACGTTAGAAGCCTCGAAAACGATCCCGTGCAAGCCCTCGCAAAGATTTGAAGATTTGAAGTTGAAAATTCTTTTTTTTTCTTTTCTCCTTGAACTCTTGGTTTTCTCTCTTTATTTTTCAGCTTTTCCTTTGTTTTTTTTTATGCTATTTTATGCTTATAAAAGATGACAACAATAGTCAATGGTCAAGGCTTCGGTCAACCCACTAAACCAAATTAGCTATACGTGACCTTACGAAAACGGCCATAACTTCTTCTAGAAAATTCCAATTCACGAATGGTTTGAAGCCTCAGAAACTAGACTCATAGAGCTTTCCAACCATATATAATTTGCTACCTAACTCTTCCCCAATTGGTTCAGACTTAATTCCAAAGTTGACCCAAAATTTGACTAACTTAACATTGCATTTTTTTATTTCTAATCCCAAGTTTGCCCTTTATTAAACATTTCAAAAATTCCCACCTTGTCCTAGTTGGTCAATGTAGATGAAAAGTCAACTAGTTTGGTCAAAGAAGGTGAAAGGTCAATAAAATGCAATTTAAATGAACTTTAAATGCTATTGAATACATGCCAGGTTCGGGGTATCACATCTTTCCCCCCTTAAAACAATTGCGTCCTCGCAATTCTTCTTCCCATTGGACTCTGTATCATCTGACATACAAATTTGACTAATCTTCATCGATTGTTGAGCAAGACACTACATAAGGACATCCGAAAAAAACCAATCTAAGAAACCAGAGTAGTACTTCCTGAAAATTCGAAAATAATAAGGCCAAATAAAGGCTCTAGAGAATACCAAATAGAACTCCAAATAAAAATCTTACTAGACATGAATGCCATAATAGAATCCCAACTAAAAGTACTGAGAACATACCAATAAACAGTCTGAAGTAAAGTCTAAACGAGAACCCAAGTACTGCTAAAAAAGACTCCAGACAAGAAATCCAGTCAACCATATTTCAGAAGTTTCAAGGAAGTCTTCCAAAATATAGCTCAAGAAGCATCTAAATAGGGAATCCAAAATGTACGCCAACATATATATACTTATCAAAAGTCCATGAATGAACACCAAGTTGAATAACCAAGTAGATTCCCAAAATAATATTGCTACCGAATATTGGGTAAAATTCCAGAGGGAATGTCGTGCAGGTGCACCATATACCATTGAAGAATTCCAATCACGATTGCCAATAAAATATCAAGAAAGACTAGAGAAGAGATACTGTAGATAATATTATGCAGTAAGTCCGATAAGAATTCCAATTGCCAAATCCACTGAGAAATGTCCACAGGGAATACCAAAATAATGCGCCTCATGCAAAACTGATCATCGTAAATAAACTCAAATCAAAGTTTCCCAAAAAAAAATGCAGAAAGAACACCAAAAGCCGATTAGAATCCCAACCAAGTCTTCAGCGGAATGCAAATATGGAAATACTCGACGAATGACCAACAAGGAAATATTAAGAAAATGCTCCAAAGAATAATCATGTAGAACTCCAAAGAAAGTCATTTATTTACTGAGCAAAGAAGATAACCTTAGAGGAATCCCAATAAACAACTCCAACAATAAATACCAACTCCCAAATAAAGGGCTAGTCAAATACTGCTAATTCCCGTCAATCCACATAACTTGAAGGGCCTGCTACTAACCACTTCTCTTCAGGGGAGGAAGAAGTCTTTCTTACCATTTTAATAGGTCATGTATGAATGCCAAGATATCACATTTATACATACATGCCTGAATCTATTATGCAAGCATGTTTGTAAAACAGTTTATAAAACAATTTATTCAACAAAGTCACTCAAGCACGACAATCAAGTCAAGTACAACATAATCAATTCAAATCACGGCATAACCAATTCAAGACATTTCAATACACATATTACAAGCAATACTTCAAGCAAATAACAATTCACGAGGTCGATTCAATTCACGATGCCAATTCAATAGGTCAATTCAATGCACAACTAGACACTTCACTTTACTTAGCACACAATTAACACATAACACATAACTATATCACATAGGAGCACACATTCATATCAAGACACACAATCTCACATACAAGTATTCACTTTCAAAACACACTTAACAAGCACACATTCAAGGATCACTACCCACCAGACCGAGGACCCTGTCCTGGCTTATGAGCTAAACAAGTTCTGATACCACCTGTAACACCCCGATCCCTCTCGAGACCGGAAGTTCTATCAATTAATCTAATCACAACCCAATTCCAAACCCGGGCAAAATTTTAGGGAAAGACGGACGGAGTCTCCCCTGTTTCTAGGCAAAATGCAAAACCTGCAATAGCATATAAGTGGACCAGCACCGTGTCCAACCATAAAAACAGCTCAAGGCCATCCGAGCCTCGATTCTCAACAATTAAACACAACAATATACATATTTCCAGGTACCCAAACTATTCTAACTCTTTTCCTTTAGACAATTACATACATGCAATGAAATTAAACTATACTAACTGAATACATAAACTAGCTTATCATTCTACCTCAATTACCTAGTTAAATTTAAATTACATTCCTTTTAACATTAAATACATACAATACATGAAAGCATACATCTTTACAACTTCGACAACTCAAGCCACATAGGTACGCAAGACAACTCTTCAAGCACGAACTTTAACATAATCACAAACTTTCCAGCTAACATGGCATTTCCTAAAATATGGTGGTGAGGAATAAGTATACACAACACGTATACTCAGTGAGGGCGAGACAGATATCGAGGTGGAAAGAAAGAAAGTTGTGCAATGCAAATAAGGCAGTTAAGCAATAGAACTGACAAGCAAGCATTCAATATAAACAATCAATACAAATAACAATTAATAAAAGCATTAACACAACCGTTCAAAGCTATACCACACTCTGAAGGCTATGGTTCACTCAAACGAGTAATGTACCGATCACAAATTCGATGACTTTAATGATGACGCGCCGACTCACCCACCTTATAACTTCCGTTAGAGTACTCCGGACATACTCTGTCAATTCTACGACCCAAAACTCCTGGGCGGCAACCCAAGCGAGGAAAGGGAATAGGACACGGAGCTAGAGCAACCAACACTGGCAACCCGAGGCTACCCAGAGAGGCCCATCACTCACGCGCCTGACACTTATGTAATGCAATACGAGATATATAACGATAATCGAGCAAGGCACTGAAGTGCAAGTCAGTAACAACATGCGATACAATAAGCACACAATAAGCAATTACAATCAATAAAGTAACAAGAACAACACTAACAAGCATTATCAACAATTGATCTACAAATTCAATCATAATCAACTTTAACAAGCATAACAAGCATTATCAAGCATTCTATAGGCATTATACTATGAAAACACACAAAATCACAAAATGACCCCAACTTTCAAAACGCTACTACTTTCAAACGAGCCACGAGTTTTGGAAACCGACTTCACCAATCCTCCTAGGTCACCATAAGGCATGTCTAAAGACCCCGAAACCCTACTTAACCCTAGAATTCACGCAAAGCCCCGATTTTCCCCTTTGCTCGTTTGAACTACCGCTACCCTAACCAAACACCCAACCAATGCCATAACCACACCAAAAGTGCTTCCATGGCCTCCCGAGACAATGCCATCACGCAAATTGAGGAAATACCAAACTTGACCGGAACAACCCCAACATAAACCTTGACATTTTTCTCCATTTTTCCATTACACAAACAAAATAAACCACGCATTTTAGCATTTAAGCATATCTAGCACCTTTCTGCATCAATAGAACGCAACTCGGAGTAAAATTTTGAACGGGGGTTTACTATTCACGTTTTTCACTATTAACTCAACATTTGAAATACAATAATCAATTTTAACCGCATAAATTGCTAAAAACTTACAAAAGTAAGGTCTGCTAACATCATAGAACATATTTCAAGCAACAAAACGAATTAAACAACATTCTATACGCAATTTCTAAAAATTAAAGTCTTGACATCATATTTTCTAATGCACAAATAACGATGCATCCCTCACCTTAGCTGCTAATAGACGCTAGGAAAACAACGTTAGAAGCCTCAGAAACGATCCCGTGCAAGCCCTCGCAAAGATTTAAAGATTTGAAGTTGAAAATTCTTTTTTTTTCTTTTCTCCTTGAACTCTTGGTTTTCTCTCTTTATTTTTCAGCTTTTCCTTTGTTTTTTTTTTTAATGCTATTTTATGCTTATAAAAGATGACAACAATAGTCAATGGTTAAGGCTTCGGTCAACCCGCTAAACCAAAACAACTATACGCGACCTTACGAAAATGGCCATAACTTCTTCTAGAAAACTCCAATTCACGAACGGTTTGAAGCCTCGGAAACTAGACTCATAGAGCTTTCCAACCATATATAATTTGCTACCTAACTCTTCCCCAATTGGTTCAGACTTAATTCCAAATTTGACCCAAAATTTGATTAACTTAACATTGCATTTTATTATTTCTAATCCCAAGTTTGCCCTTTATTAAACATTTCAAAAATTCCCACCTTTTCCTAGTTGGTCAATGTAGATGAAAAGTCAACTAGTTTGGTCAAAGAAGGTGAAAGGTCAATAAAATGCAATTTAAATGAACTTTAAATGCTATTGAATACATGCCAGGTTCGGGGTATCACAATAATGAAAGTAATTAAGACATCGAGGCTCTAATTAGTTCCAAGAAGGCGGCCGATCACGTCAGGGTCCGTGTAAGGCCCGACCCCGAATAATGTGTGTTATCTCGATTTACGTGTCCTATCTTGGTTTTCGTGCATGCTTCATCATTCGTGCCATGACCTAGAATTATGTGCCCTAATCCTCGACTTATGTTCCCTGACTTCGAATTGTGTGCATTACCTCGTTTCGTGTGTCCTGACCTTGGATTGCGTGTCTTAACCTAGGTTTAAGAGTCATACCTCGATTTACGTGCATTTACTTTGAAAACGTGCATTCGTCTCGTAGTTCGTGTCTACCTCATGATTTGTGCCCCGTATTGATTTCGGTGTATGCCTCATAGTGCGTAGCCTAAACCTCGAACTGTGTGCCTACACGCTAATCAAGAAAGAATCCTACACAATCCCCTAACCAATATTATATTCCTAATTCAAATTATCTACAAACTCCACTAACAATAAAATAATACTAAACTATTACTACATTTCCCACTATCTATTATTCTATTCATAATTCAACTCATCAACAAACATTCCTATATTTTATTCTACTTAGATTCCCTAAATTCCCAACATTCCTATGACAATTCTATGACACAAATGCAGAAAAATTAAGCCAAAACCCTACCCAATGCATCCAAAATCTCGACACATGTTTATGCCCATGCTAGGATGATTCAAATTGTGCTTCTTGGAGACACAAATATGATTTTTGCATGCCCAAGGCCAACATTTGCATCAACAATTGCAAAAGCTTCTATTTTCTCTCATTTCTCTCACTCTCCTCACATTTCTCTCTCTCCCTCTCATTCTTCTCTCTCAATCTCTGTTTTGGCTGAGTTTTATCTTGCCTTTGCTCATCTTCATCAATCCATGGTGCATCAAGACAAACAACAAGCAAAGAAACTCGACCAAGCTAGCTAGGATCCAAGAATCACATATGCATGCTCTTTGAGTCACCATTTCGGCCTAGGTGAGTTTACTAGCTTCCATTTCTTTTCTTCTTGTTCTAACCACATGCATCTACTAAGAACTTGGTCAGTAAGCTAGGAAAAATATAGAGAAATCGGGTGGTGTCTTGGCTAAGCAAGGAAGAAGAAGAAATTTGTGCTTCATCAAATTTTGTGCACCTTCTTGTTGATTTGCCAAGGTGAGGGCTAAAACTTCTTGAAAATCTTTCCAAAATCCACATGCATGCTCTTAAATATATGTCTTTGCTTCTGTACTTGAGTTATTTGTGTGTTCATAAGCTTTTACAACCATGCATGGCAAGATTTTGGCTTGAAGATGATGATAGATGAAATCGGGTTTGGTGACAGCTCTCTGTCTTGTTGTTGTGAGGTGATTTTGGCTAGGCAAATGATGTTGAGAATGCATGAAAATTGGTAGGTAACTAGTTTTTCCAGTTGTGAACATTTTTCGTGGAAATAGGCCAAAGCGAATTTTGACTCTAAAGTCCTCAAAATGGCAAAATATTAAAATGTGTCCAAATCTGGAAGTCTGGAAAAATGAAGCAGGTTTTGGCAGATGCACTGATCTTGTGAAACAAACCAGTTTTGACTTAGTAAATAATGTCCAAAATGCATGAAATTTGGTGTACTGCTATATTTTTCAGTTCTGAACATTTTTGTAAGAAATGGACTAAGGCTAAATCTGACCCTAAGGACCTCAAAAACGACAATTATCAAAATGTATGCAAATCTGGACAGTTTTGTGCAATCCCACTGTTTTGGTTATAACTATTGATCTCGAACTTCAAATGATGCAAGGTTTGTTTCTGATTTTATTTCACTTCTTAAGCTTTAATTTGACATCTTATTCACTAGAATTGGAGATTGTTTGGTTGTCTTAATGATTGTGAGAAAACAGCCTATTGCAGTGATGGTTTCATTTAGTCATATGCTTAGAAAATTTGTTGTAACTTCTCTTGTGGTATTAATTGCTTGGGATTGTAGCATTGAGATGTTGTGTGGACTGTTTTGAGTACTTGGGGATGTTGAATTAATTGATGTATGGCTTGAGATTGATTTTGAGTTGACTTGGGGCTTAATTGCACGGGTAAGCACGAAATGGAAACCCTAGTGACTAGGCGAACTTGCTTAGTGTTGATCCTTTGAATATTGAGTATAATTATATGTTTAATAGGCTGCCCGTAGTTTCCTTATAGCCCTAAATGTGATTTTGATTCGTTGCATGTTGACAAATAGGCCTTTCTTGCATTCGAACCACGTAGATTGTTGTCGCATGTCGAATAACCTTATTATTTGATTATGTGGACATTGAAATGAGTTATATGACTTGATTTACGTGCGTTACATGGCTGCCTGTTTAATGTTCATATAACTCCATATGCTTTTCAAGTGAAATTACTTGTCTATTCGTGCCTCGCTTGTTTACTTGTCAATGTGCAATCTTATGACTGTTCGGAGGTAACCTACTTTGTTATCCTCCTAATGTGATATATTAAATGTCATAAATGTGCATTGCATACAAGGTTGCAACCTTTCATTTTGGCGTGGTAGCGTTCACGCACACCGGGCAGCATCGGGCTTGCCGGTGCAACCGTGACTACCATTGTCCAATTCCCTCTCTCGCTTGGGGGCTAGACTTCTTCGGAGTGTTGGGTTGTAGGATTTTGGGGTACATCCGGAGTACAACCACTTGGCGTGTTAAGGGGATGATTTGAAGTCGGCCGCAACAACTGAGAGCAAAAGCTCACCGTATCTTTTTTCTAAATGTATAAGTATTCTCACTTGGTTCCTAGAGAACCTCGGGAAGTAAAGACTGGTAATTGTGTTCCTTTACTTTATATTATTGTTATGTACTTAATTGTGTTATATTCATGCTTGCAAAAGGATTTTCATGAGTTGAACCGGAAAAAAGAGTTTCAAAACTTATTTCTCGTTCCCCCTCACTGAGTTCATAAGGACTCACCCTCTTTTTGTCATAGGTGCAGCAGATTTGGAACAAGTGCCCGAAGTAAATGTGCTTGTTGATGATTCCTTGGAGTGATTACGTGTATTTGTGCTTTGCCTGAAAGTGGTTGCTATATGGATATTGTGTTTGATTGCAAACTGTTCATTTTATTGATGTAAATGACTCCGTTGTAATTTGGGTCTAATTTTGGCTTGTACTGATTGTAGCCGGACGAACTCTTTATTTGGTCGTTTACTTTCGTCATTTAATTAGTAGTTATCGTAGGTGTTTGAACCGCTAGGTGAAGAAGTAAATAATGTAACTCTACTTAATCTCACCTAGTGATCATGCACAAGCTAAAGGATAATAGATACTTGCATGATAGAAAATTGACAAATAAACAGGACATAGTTATCATGTTAGGCTTATTAACCAAACGAGACTTTCAAGATAAACTAGTAGGCAAATCGGTTGGTGACAAAATAGGAGTCTTTAATGGAATTGGATTAATGATTGGAATAATTGAGGCGTTTAGAAATTAGGTCAAACTAAGGAGCCAATTACAGCCGTTATACTGCTGATTTTCTGAAAAATTTTGGAGTTCTAGGCTAACGTTAAGCGTTAAACCTTAATGAACAATTAAGTACGTGAAATGATATGAACATTTAGATCACACCCTAGTCTAACCTCTATAGGTCGGGTTGGGGCGTGAGACCTTATAGGAAAAAGAATGGTATCAGAGCTTAGTTTAGTAACTAGGCATTAGTCGGGTTCAACTCTCAGACCATGGGTAGAAGCCCTAAGGTAATTATGATATCTTGTTTATATGTGTTAATGTGTGCTAATATGCTTTAATTGCTTTGAGCATTGAATATTATGTGCTTTTGAGGACCATATGTATTATGTGTCATGCACACCGACACGTTAGTGACCTCGATAATGCATGTATGCTTTTATACTCCTTCCTTGATACATGTGCATGTTGTGGCGCCCGAGATTTTGCCATGCATTTAATTACTGTTGCATCCCTTGTTTGCGCCTTTACTTCTATGCTTTACTAACTGACTTATGTGACTACTATTCACTTCATTTTCAAACTACATTCCATTAGTGAATTAGCATTTTTATTAAATCATATTAATTGTTAAAGTAGTGGAAAAAATGTGCAATTGAGTTGGAAGCGATAGGAGAGCTCGTTTAGAAAATGATTTTTGTAATTAGATGAATAGTGTTACGTAACATAACTTAGTGTTTTAATTAATTAGCATATACTCTACTACCTAGGCTCGTTTTAAGCTAACTAAGCGCATTTTATTGGACCACTTAAGTACCCAAACAAGACCCCACCTAAGCTTAGTCATTATATAGTCTTATAAGCTCATAAAATGCAAAAGAAAAAAAAAAAAAAGCTGAAAACAGAAGCAGAAAAGCCGCCAGCTCCAAGGGAAGAAAAGAAGGAGATTTTGCTCACCAAGCCTCCAATCCAAGCCAAGCCAAGCCTTGAGCAACTAGTGTAGGGTGTTTGCAAGCCTCCTAGGTGTTCCTACGCGCATTGGTGAGGGATTTCACGACCTATTTTCGCATTTCTAAATAGTTGTCAATTTCTTGATTTGTTGAAAATGTGATCAAATGCTATTGTATTAACTATCTATGCTATTATACCATATATATGAATGCTAGAGAACATATTTGAGCCATCATTTCGCAATTTAAACGATTAGAATCGTTAGTTTGATTTTTAGGGTGAATAGTGACGTTTTTCTAGGGTTTTGTGTAATTGCTCGAATTAGCTTGATTCAATGCTTCTAATAGAAGCCCTAGGTGCTAATGAAGGTAGTCTAATAGCCCCGCACACTTACATTGCTCTATAATCGCATAAAACGTAAAATAGCCGACTTTAATTTGGGGCTTCCGAGGTTAATGCGAATCCGGATGAATTCGGGCTTCAATTCTAGTATCCTTAGGCTACCTAGGTGCTATAGAAGCCTTGATATCCCTTGTTTGAAGCCCGGACAATGTATGTGTAGTTTAAAGCCATAAGAGGGAATTTGGGGCTTTCGGGGTAATCGCATCCATTTGAATGAGTTAGAGGGTTGAGAGGGTACCTTGAGGGTTAGTTAGAAGGTTAGGAGAGTTTCCTTTGAAAATGGAATCATTAACCTTGGTTTGGAAGAGAAATAGTTTGAAAAACAAAGGGGTTTATGTGCTATTTCGGTTGTCTCACACTTCTAAACCCATGGCATGACTCCTTAAGTGTTTATATGTGGTTTCAAGTTGATTTGGAGATTTTGGTATGATTCTATGCATATTTTGTATATGTTCCTTTGTAAACTGCTTATTAGCTTCAATAATTGCTTCTATTCTAATTGCATCGAGGTCAACCTACTTTGTTGATCCTCCTATGTGTTAATGCTTATATTATTGCTATTAATTTGCCATTGTTAAGTGCATTGCATCTTGGTTGCGCAACCATAGTGTCAGGGGCGGATGTGTTGAATATCGGCTGGGCGGCAGAGGGCTTGCCGGTGGATATTCAAACTCCGTGCCCTAGTCCCTCATTCGCCTGGTCCGGAGATTGCCAGGGGATGTTGGGTCGTAGGATTATCGGGGTACATCCGGAGTACACCCACTGGAGTGTTTGGGGCTATGCCGGCTTATCGTGATCATGCTCGTGGTTCGTGGATCGTGAATGAAGACTAGTGAACATTGGTGTATAGGGGATTGTGTGAAATGTATCCTTTTAAATGTGTGGTTATTTAAGTTATCATTGTTTCTTTAATTGTCTAAGTGTTATTGTTGTATAATTATATTATCTATTGCATTGCACGCCCCGGGACTATATCCCTCACTGGGCAACAGTGGTTGCTCATACCTCGCTAACATGTTTCAGGTGGCACAGTTGGTGGAGTTGCCTTAGCTGTTGTGTGATATTTGTCTGAGGCGGATGTGCTTTCTGGTTGCTATGTGAAGAATTTGTTGTTCTATGTATAATCTATTTTGGGGCCTTAAAGCTCATGTATGTATTTGAGTAATATGTAAGCTGAAAGTCTGATAATGTAGTAGCAGTGGTAATTCTATGGCTTGTAACAACTTATATTTCTATTTCTAGTTGCTTTGCATGCTTGTGTGGTTTTGGAACTGTTGTTTGCTTCAAGGCTCGGATGGCTTTGAATCTTTAAATATTTAGCCATGAAAAGTTTGTTTACCTTGTAGTTACCTTATTTGAGAGTTTACAGGTTTTCAGAATGTCCATAGTACAGGGGAAACTCTGTCCGTTTTTCCCTAAAATTTTGAGACTGGGTTGGAATTGGGTTGAGAATAGCTTGGTTATTAGAGCCTCCGGTCTCGTGAGGGATCGGGGCGTTACACATGTTATATAACCGTGAATGACTGTTTATACACATAGATAGTTAGGATTAAGACTTTCAGGGAAGTGAATTTGTGCAGGACGAACGAAAAGGCTCGGTTAGAGATTTCTCGCATCTTCACAGGTACTCGATGAATCGTATGTATTATTGGATATGCATATATAAAATGCGTAGCACATGTATAAATGTTGAGATAAAGTTATCCCCTTATCTTTGGAATACTCATACCTATGATTAAGTTATCAATTTTATGGCTATGAAGTTTTATTTCGTTAAACCGTTCTTCTCATTGTGGTTCAAGTATAAAGGTTAAAGACATGCTACTTCCTTAGATATAAGGGTATACTATTAAATATGTAGAGTAGTATATATTCTCATGTGCTGATAGTGGAAGTTGACTTGGAGGTTTCTTTGAATCCATTTCTCACATCCTAAAATTGGCTTGATAGACTATCTAAGAAGTTATCAATATACTCGTACGATTGAATCCTTACTTGATTGGAATTAAGCATTGATGAATCTGATATGGTGTATACTAGCGAGTTTCAAGTTCACTAAGTGTTGAGATCATGACCTAGAAATTAAGAGGTGAATTCGTGGAAGTTGACAATAGTTTACTTTTAGGGGTTAGATTATTAAGTCATGGATAGTGTATTTAAGTGAGTTAACAATGGATAACCTCAAGACATGTAGGCAACTCTGGAGACTAAGTTTAACAAGGTTGATGAATCTTTAGTATAACAAGATATGGGGATGTTGGAATCGAGGAATTCACATAACTAGAACTCGTGTTCGGAAGACTACACCTAAATGTTAGGTCGAATAGAAGTGTAAGGTATTGAATTTTTCATTAGATGACTAACGTTGTTGAAGGCCCTAAGTTGGATATTGGTGATATTAAGAATCATGGTATCAGTTTAGTGCCCTCGGATTTAGTTGTGATTATGCAAAGTAAATCATTATATACACTCATTATTTGGATACCGTAGAGGATGTTAAGAAGCATATATCCCTAAGTAATACCAATGGACCTAATATATAAACCATGGAAATGAGATTAAAGCATGTCGGTTACAAAGTGGAGTCGTTAGGGTATGATTAGTAATCCTAAATAGCTAATAGTGAGTATGCATGATGATTCATGGTGAACCCTAGGACCAAAGGTCGATGAGTCTTGACGCTCTTAGCTAGTTGAACATGTAAATGAGAAGAGTAAGATTTCATAGAGTTAAGATAGAGATGAATTAGAGTCATAATGACCCAAGAGACTATTGTTAGACCACCGTATCTATGTGCACTGTTTCACATCTAGAAACTAGCGATTGATAGACTTGGAATTGTCGTCGTTGAATAAGAGGGGTGAATCTTGTAGTGATAGTTAAATAAGTAGTTGATTACTTTTGAAGTTCTATTAGGTTATGTTGAAGGATGCCTCATGGTCATATTTCTTATATTCATACAACCTTGAAGATTTTGTATAGCCGGTAACCTAGTAGAGCATTGATATCACTTACATGGCGATGAACCTAGCTTAGTAACATTAATGTCGAAGATATATTGGCGGGCATTAAGTGTTCGAAGGAATGACTAGGTCGCTAAGTAAGTAGGACCATTGTCTTCTTAAGTATGACGTAACCTTGGATTAAGGTGAGTAGAATTTATTTGAGGTTGAAACTATTCGCCTTAGGAGTTTTGGATAAGATTAAAAGAAAATTCTGAAGCCTTGTGACTTGAAAATAGAGATTTGAATAAGGAAATAAATTATGGATCACAAGCTGATGAAGCTTACTTGAAAAGTTGAACTAGTGCTACATGATTAGTTTACCAATGCAATTTCGATGGCAATTTGTTGGTGATACTTAATAAACCTTAGAATTCGAGTTTAATGAATCTCAACGGTCTTTCTCCTTGATTATGAACGTGAAGGTTAACGAAGCTGGGAAATGATGTTAGTGAATAGGAGCCTGTAATTGGGAGACTAGTCATTAGAAGATTTGCTAATCTAATGTACCTACGAGATAAGAAGGGCTATGATACCATCGATAGATGACGATTTGAGATGGATTAGTTTGTTTGGTGAGTTCTTCCTAAAAATAGAGTCGTATTGTGGAAATGACCCATAACATGTGTATGTCATAGGTGTTAACAATTTTGAAGCTAGTTGATAGAATATGTAAATCTGATATAGACCTATCATCTTGAAATTAGTGTATGTAACCATAAGATCACAGTATTATTGTAATATTCCTTTTGAGGTATGGATGCGAGATTGATACAACATGAGTCATGATTTTGGAGTTATAGTTATATTGTTAGAATACCGATGCAGCTTTGATGACTATGTTTGGAGATTCTAACCTTAGTTAATGAACTCGACCTTAAGATCAATTGGAGAAAATAGAGTTGTTCAAAGGAACGAACTGTAAATGTAGGGGTCACACCGAATTAAATGATTGGAGAAAGCTAAGAAGTGAATTTGTTGTGGTAAGAGAGATCACAGAGCAAAGGACGACCCAGAGTTGGAAAAATAACAATGGTTGGAATCCGTCTAAATGACCTTAACAAGTAAGAATGAATTTCGGGATGAAATTCTTTTAAGGAGGGGAGGATGTAAGGCCCGACCTTGAATAACGTGTGTTACCTCGATTTACGTACCTTGTCTTGGTTTTCGTTCATGCTTCGTCATTCGTGCCTTGACCTAGAATTATGTGCCCTAATCTTCGACTTATATGCCCTGACTTCGAATTGCGTGCGTTACCTCGTTTAGTGTGCCCTGACCTTGAATTGCGTGTCTTAACCTAGGTTTAAGAGTCGTACCGCGATTTACGTGCATTTACTTGAAAAAACGTGCATTCGTCTCGTAGTTCATGTCTATCTCGTGATTCGTGCCCCGTATTGATTTTGGTGTATGCCTCGTAGTACGTAACCTAAACCTCGAACTGTGTGCCTACACACTAATCAAGAAAGAATCCTACACAATCCACTAACCAATATTATATTCCTAATTCAAATTCTCTACAAACTCCACTAACAATAAAATAATACTAAACTATTCCTACATTTCCCACAATCTATTATTCTATTCATAATTCAACTCATCAACAAACATTCCTATATTTTATTCTACCTAGATTCCCTAAATTTTCAACATTCCTATGACAATTCTATGACACAAATGCATAAAAATTAACCCAAAACCCTACCCAATGCACCCAAAATCTCGACACATGCATATGCCCATGCTAGGATGATTCAAATTGTGCTTCTTGGAGACACAAATCTGATTTTTGCATGCCCAAGGCCAACATTTGCATCAACAATTGCAAAAGCTTCTATTTTCTCTCATTTCTCTCACTCTCCTCACATTTCTCTCTCTCCCTCTCATTCTTCTCTCTCAATCTCGGTTTTGGCTGAGTTTTATCTTGCCTTTGCTCATCTTCATCAATCCATGGTGCATCAAGACAAACAACAAGCAAAGAAACTCGACCAAGCTAGCTAGGATGCAAGAATCACACATGCATGCTCTTTGAGTCACCATTTCGGCCTAGGTGAGTTTACTAGCTTCCATTTCTTTTCTTCTTGTTCTAACCACATGCATCTACTAAGAACTTGGTCAATAAGCTAGGAAAAATAGAGAGAAATCAGGTGGTGTCTTGGCTAAGCAAGGAAGAAGAAGAAATTTGTGCTTCATCAAGTTTTGTGCATCTTCTTGTTGATTTGCTAAGGTGAGGGCTAAAACTTCTTGAAAATCTTTCAAAAATCCACATGCATGCTCTTAAATGTATGTCTTTGCTTCTGTACTTGAGTTATTTGTGTGTTCATGAGCTTTTACAACCATGCATGGCAAGATTTTGGCTTGAAGGTGATGATAGATGAAATCGGGTTTTGTGACAGCTCTCTGTCTTGTTGTTACAAGGTGAGTTTGGCTAGGCAAATGATGTTGAAAATGCATGAAAATTTGTAGGTAACTATTTTTTCTAGTTTTAAACATTTTTCGTAGAAATAGGCCAAAGCTGATTTTGAAAATAAGATCCTCAAAATGGCAATTCATTAAAATGTGTCCAAATCTGGAAGTCTGGAAAAATGAAGCAGGTTTTGGCAGATGCACTGACCTTGTGGAACGAACCAGTTTTGACTTAGTACATGATGTCCAAAATGCATGAAATTTGGTGTGCTGCTAGATTTTTCAGTTTTGTACATTTTTGTCAATAAATGGACTAAGGCTAAATCTGACCCTAAGGACCTCAAAAACGACAATTATCGAAATGTATGCAAATCTGGACAGTTTTGTGCAATCCCACTGTTTTGGTTATAACTATTGATCTCGAACTTCAAATGATGCAAGGTTTGTTTATGATTTTAGTTCACTTCTTAATCTTTAATTTGACATCTTATTCACTGGAATTGGATATTGTTTGCTTGTCTTAATGATTGTGAGAAAACAGCCTATTGCAGTGAGGGTTTCATTTAGTCATATGCTTAGAAAATTTGTTGTAACTTCTCTTGTGGTATTAATTGCTTGGGATTGTGACATTGAGATATTGTGTGGACTGTTTTGAGTAATTGGGGATGTTGAATTAATTGATGCATGGCTTGAGATTGGTTTTGACTTGACTTGGGGGTTAATTGCACGGGTAAGCACGAAATGGAAAGCCTCGTGACTAGGTGAACTTGCTAAGTGTTGATCCTTTGTATATTGAGTGTAATTATATGTTTAGTAGGCTGCCCGTAGTTGCCTTATAGCCCTAAATGTGATTTTAATTCGTTGTATGTTGATAAATAGGCCTTTCTTGCATCCGAACCACGTAGATTGTTGTCGCATGTCGAATAACCTTATTATTTGATTACGTGGACGTTGAAATGAGTTATATGACTTGATTTACGTGTGTTACATGGCTGCCCATTTAATGTTCATATAACTCCATATGCTTTTCAACTGAAATTACTTGTCTATTCGTGCCTTTCTTGTTTACTTGTCAATGTGTAATCTTATGACTGTTTGGAGGCAACCTACTTTGTTGTCCTCTTAATGTGATATATTAAATGTCATAAATGTGCATTGCATACAAGGTTGCAACCTTTCATTTTGGCGTGGTAGCGTTCACGCACATCGGGCGGCATCGGGCTTGCCGGTGCAACCGTGACTACCATTGTCCAATTCCCTCTTTCGCTTGGGGGCTAGACTTCCTCGGAGAGTTGGGTCGTAGGTTTTCGGGATACATCCGGAGTACACCCACTTGGCGTGTTAAGGGGATGATTTGAAGTCGGCCGCAACAACTAAGAGCAAAAGCTCACCGTATCCTTTTTCTAAATGTATAAGTACTCTCGTTTGGTTCCTAGAGAACCTCGGGGAGGAAAGACTGGTAATTGTGTTCTTTTACTTTATATTATTGTTATGTACTTAATTGTGTTATATTCATGCTTGCAAAAGGATTTTCATAAGTTGAACCGGAAAAATGAGTTTCAAAACTTATTTCTCGTTCCCCCTCGCTGAATTCATAAGGACTCACCCTATTTTTGTCATAGGTGCAGCAGATTTGGAACAAGTACCCGAAGTAAATGTGCTTGTTGATGATTCCTTGGAGTGACTACGTGTCTTTGTGCTTTGCCTGAAAGTGGTTGCTATATAGATATTGT